>MU227516.1:623683-636643 GCA_018584345.1 Thuja plicata
TCTCTAGGGATGGTTTAACCATAGACCCAGAAAGGGTAAAGGCTATCTTATCTCTTCCCTTGCCTCACCACAAAAAGGGACTACAGAGTTTTTTAGGTAGAATTAACTTTGTCAGAAGATTCATCCCGAACCTTGCTACCATGGTGAAACCTCTCACAGCCATGTTAAAGAAGAATATGTCTTTTTCTTGGACACAAGAAGGTAAGGATAGTTTCAAGAAAATCAAAGAAGCAATAACTTCAGCTCCTACTCTTATCAATCCCATTTTTGATAAGGAATTCATACTTTATACTCTTGGTGGTGTTGCTAGTATTTCTGCTGTTCTAACCATATGTTATCTACTTGCTCTACTTGCAGCTTCCTAACCTACACATAGACATCCTTATTTATACTTTCCAAAATGGCTTACTGAAGATTCAAGATTATTACAAAGATTGAAGGCCAACCACCAACGGTCTGCACACATTCCAAGACAAGATCCTAATATTAAATGCACCATCAAAAATTAAATACATAAGTTGGCTCCAATAAGAACCAATCACAGACTAAATCAGTCAAAGAGAACCGATCATTAGGTTGACTCGGCATAGGAAGGAATGCTCAGCCAACACTGGACATCTCGACACATGTTGTAACTCAGCAAGAACTGCAACTTGGTACTTACTAGCAGGATGAACAAAGATGAGAAGGATAGAAAGGCAACCTAGGATGTCCTTTCATTAGCCTTAAATAAAAAAACATGAGTATCAACAACTCTCCTTACAATAGCATACTACCACATCTCTCCTCTTACCAATTACAAAATGATATCTCATTATGCCGATTACAAAGAATAATCGATCACTAGCTCGGCTAGACCTATTACAATAAAAGATGTAAATAATAGCCTCAATCTCCAAAGTGATCCAAATCAATTCGGCTAAGACTTAGATAGGACCCAAATCTCCAATCACAAACACAATAGCATCTCTCCAAAACAACATCAATAATCACAAAATGTTACTCCATCAATTCGGTTAAGACCTAAATGAAGAAATACCAACACGCTACTCAAAACAAAAAAATATGATCACCTCGAACAATGAAATCCAACAAAACAATAATTACATAATCCAAGAACACCAACAAGGACCATGAATACTATCTAGAATGAAATCCAAACTCATCTTCAACTTTGATCAATGAGAACACTAAAATACCAAACTCTGTCACAACAAAAGGTAACTTGTGTTACTTTGAATCATGAACAACACTAGCTATGAAAAAAATGATAAGACACCATGAAATCACCAGCTTTGCAACCTCTGAAACATCAAATCCAAGATGTACCTATCCAAATACTCAACCTGTGTACATAGGAACACTATAACAACAACAACCAACAACTCGATCAAACCTCACTCAAACTATCATCCCAACTTCTCTGAACCTCTATAGACCAACTATAGACACCATGGAACAATACCTGATAATTGCAACTCGAGATCTTCAATATAGCACATGAACAACTGAAATCTTTTTCACTGAACACACTGTTTGAAACAATAACTAGTATGTTGACATCAATGACAAAAAAATTAATGTCAACTAACCCAAAAACCAAAATCTGACATGCTCAACAATCTTCCAACATAGATGATACAAATCTTTGTTTTTCAACATGCATTTCCTTGTCAATAGGTGTTTCCTTTTCCATCTCATATTTGTCCATATTATCAATCTCTTTCTATGGAGGTTTAAAAAGTTATGAATCCTCCATATTTCATTTGTCCTCCTATAGAGGTACATTGGGTATAGGAATATCTATATTCTTTACTAAAGTTCCTTCACTTTGTGGAGGTCATTTCTCTTAAATTACTTCTCTATTCTAACTAGACTTACCTTCCATTGTCTCAATATTGATCTATATTCTTTTTCATGATTTATCAATATTGAATTTGATTACATTAAGATCAACATACCTCACTGTATAGTTGTACTAAAAAACTAAGATTATGCTTTTAGGTCACACAAGAACAAGATAAATTTATCTAATCATACACTAGTTCAAGGAATATGTTAAAATCTAGTGGACTACTCCGTAGATAAGAATGTAGATGAATTATTTTATGGGTATGAGGTCTTTGTGAGAAAATAGTGTATATCTTTGAAAAAAATAGTAAATTAAGTAAATGTTAGTCATATATTAATCATGTACATAATATAAGGTTGATAAATATGTATAATCTATATTTACATATCTATTAATATGTTCTGATTAAGTAAAAATGGGTTTTACAAGGACCCAAAACCTATAAACAAAGTTATACAAATATTCAAAGAAAGTACAACAACAACCGTGCCTAGGCACCAAAAAAAATACAGTCGACAAAAAAAGCTAGCAGACAGACTAGCTAGCAACAGTCCCAAAGATAAACATGATAAACAGGGACAACACAAAAAAGGGGAGGGCCCAAGAAAAGACAGGTACATGCCATCACCATTTCATGGGCCTGAATCACCATAACCTCCTTCTGATTGATAGTATTTTTGAGGTTGCCTTTGTCCTTATCTTTTTCCTCCCTTGGGCTCGTCTTTTTGGTGCTAGCCCTCATGCGAGTTCCTGGGCTAGCCAGATCCTTGACAGCTTGTCCATCCTTATCTCCAGTATCTTGCTCTAGCTTCTCCATTAAACTCTTGGCCTGCCCTATATAAGCTGTGAGACTCTTCAGAGATTGGTCCCCGATCTTACAAATCATTTTGTCCAGCTTGTCCACCTTGGCCTTTAGGTTCTTGATCTGCCTCATGATGTCTTCTTTAGTAGCTTTGTCCTCAAAATCCTTGAACTACTTTTCCAATTTGCTAACTTTGTTCACCAATTAAATCTACATTTCTGAATTCCCGACGGCCTCTTTCATTTCCCCCAAGCACTCAGCAACAAATTTCTCCCCAATACCAACACATTTTATGATGTTCATTTTCTCCCTCATACCCTCAATTTGATTCTTCAAGTTAGCATTATCACCTAACAGTTTTCTAATTAAACCAACAAAATCTGTAATGCAAGCTTTACCATAGAATAAAACCTCAGGTTCAAAAATATTACCTGTATCGTCATTGTGGTGGGTTTCCTCCATCCTAATGTTCTCATTTTCAAGTCCCTTCCCAGAATCCTCCTTCACAGTTTCTTCTTCCTTATGCTCTTTATTCTCCATGCTCTCAGTAGGGTTAGTATCATCCTTTCCCTCATGCTTCTCCTTGTCATCCTCCTCATCCGAGGAAAGCATGATTTTCTGCTTGCTGGGATTTTTCCCTTTACAAATTTTCATATCACCCCTCTTTCTTTTCTTAATCCCAGATTTGGGTTTAGTCCCCTTCTCTTCATCCTTAGTGTCCTTTTCGGTCTTAGTTTCTTCCGTTAGAGTCATCTTCTTAGCCTTACTATTAATTTTTCCCTTTTTCTTTTTTATGTCACTCTCCTCAGAGCTATCCTTCTCAGTATCAGAAATTGTGACGTGGGTTTTCTTCTGGCTTTTCAAGGAAGAATACCCCTTTTTATTCCCTTCTTAGGGGTTTTATACCCTTTTTTCTCCTCTTCCTCATCCTCAGTGTCTTCTTCATACATACTTTCCTCCTCGTCTCCTTCCATATCTTCCTCATCCTTCTGAGTCCTTTTAACCAGAGGTCTCTCCACCTTCTTGGATTTAAGAACTTCGTAGACTAACACCATAAGCCCCTAGTGAGAGGCATGATCATCCTTTGGTTTCTTCTGCATACTATTAATGGTGAAATCAAGCGAGCTGAGAAAGTAGAAAGGCAAACTAACCTTCATGTTGTGTTTGAAGTGATTAAGGAGCATGAAGTGGTGGTCGTAGGCCCTAGTGAAACTACCATCCAGAGTGATGTAGTTGATGAGCATGAACAAAACATATCGCTAGGGTCTGGATATACGCATAGGGTCATGATAAGAGGTGCCCACCTTCACCAGCCTAGCCCTTTCCTTGTCATCCTCAAGAAACTTCTCTCATGCCTTATCCAAGGTAAGCCTATCTCTATAAAATTTAAGTCCCTCCATCCCCATACTAGTTGCCTCTATAATAACCTCCTCGGTGACTTCCATATAATGGTTTCCAACCATAACCTTCCCATTTTTCCAGGTCTTCGAGAAGATTCTTGTGATAGTGGAGTTGTGCCCATGAAGCCTCTCTAGGAAAACCGCCAAGCCACCCTCCACCAAAATCTTCCACACATCATCCCTTTCACACCATTGATCACAATTTGTAGGTTCCACTCGCTTCTTAGTACCTCCCATATTAGCTCTCTAGTTAAGATTACTCTCTCTGTAGATGACTTTACAAATTCCGTTTGAAATATCATGCCTCCCTTTCATAAAAACAAAGTGCACCCAGAAAATGTGCCACTTCCAGCTAATTATTGCCACTAAGTACATTCTCCTTAGATGGTAATGATGACAAGTCACTTCTGCCATAAAAAATTTATTAAAACTTACCATTTATGATCACTTTTTTGTTTGCTTCGCAAATGGTCATTATTCATCAATAACTACAGTTGAACTGGTGTGTCAACATCACCTCCCCATTGAGTCACCGCCTCCATTTTACACGCCATGTTGGCAGCCCAATCAGCCACCCCATTGGTTTCCCGGTAGTTATGAGTCACCATACATTTTTCAAAAGAATGGATTAAGGCTTTAGCCTTTTACATAATATTGTAAATAGTCCACGATGCAGGGTAAGACAATTAACAATGTTGAGAGAGTCTCCTTCAATCCAAACTTTCTTGTATCCTTTTTCCTTAGCCATGATGATACCATGAAGCGCAGCAGTGGCCTCAGCAAGGTGGCTGGTCTGGAAACAAATAGGGACAACTTTGATACCCTTACATACTATGTTCTCATCCCTAATGACAATCCCACATCCCGCCACCCCTGGGTTGCCTTTCGAGGCCCCATCAAAGTTAACTTTCATCCACCCCCTAGGTGGGAAATCCCACCTACCATCATCTCTCATAACTTTGTTGTTCTACTTCCTAAATTTCCCTTTTATCTTCCATTTTTGAAATAAGACAGTATCCTCCTCCAAGATTGGTTCCATAATTCTATCCTTTAACACTGCATTTTCTTTAATATCTCTCTTTATCTTGTAAAAAACCTCCTTGGCATTTGCCTCTTTATTCCTGAAAACTCTTTCATTCCTTTCTCTCCAGATTCCCCAGAAAATATAGGGAAGAGAAAATTTCCAAACTTGAATAACAGTTTCATTTTTTGACTGATGTCTCCAGGAATTAAAAAGACCCTTCAAATTTTTAGGGAAAACCCACTCTATATTAAAAAGAATAAGAAAGTTATCCCATATCACCCTAACAAAAGGACAATGAATAATCATATGATCAACACTCTCCTCATTCTGCTTGCAAAGGTAGCATCTGTTCACAACAGTCATCCCTCTTCTCAAAAGTTTGTCAGTAGTGAGGACTTTATTTTGTAAAAGGATCCAAAAAAAAGCATTGATCTTAGAAGTAAGATCCTTTATCCAGGCCTTAGCCCAAAATGGCTCAATCAAATATTCAAACTCCTTATTATACAAAGAAGAAGTAGAAAAATTACCACTCGAGCTGTACTTCTAGATAATCTTATCTTCCTCCTTAATCAGGGTGGTAGTTTCCAGAATTTGGTTAAGCTGTCTCATCAAAATGTCAATAACAGTCAAATCTTTCCAATGATCACCTTCACAGTAATCCTCCACTTTCCTTCCAAATCTAAGTTTGCAGAGGTTTTCAAAGTTATGCCATCTGGGAAAGTCCTTAAGGGGAGCATGTAAAATCCACTCATCTTCCCAGAAGAGAACATTCCTGTCATTTCCAACTTTCCATCTTATTCCTTTTCTAATGACTTCCCTGTTTTTCATAGCATTCCTCCATATAAAAGATCCTCCATAGACCCTATCATAATCAAGAAAATATATTAATTTAGGGTGGTCCTTATTGTATTTATTGTCCCAAATTAGAGTCCATTCTCCCATAGAATTGTAATATCTCCATATTAATTTAGCCAAGAGATGATTGTTGAGATTTCTGATTCTACGAAGACCAAGCCCCCCTTTAATAACAGACCTACAAACTTTTTCCCAAGCTATGAGAGCTATCCTCTTCTTTTTCTCCATACCTATCCATAAGAAATTTTTTTGAATCTTTTCAATAGAAACCCCAAACTTTTTGGGGATTTTAAAGATGCTTAAAGCATAAAGAGAAAGACCTTGGAGGGTAGATATGAGAATCTGAATCTTGCTCACTTGGCTCAACATAAGTCTTTTCTATCCAGCAATTTTACTATGATATCTATCAACAAGAGATCTCTATAAAGTGTCAAGGGGTTCCAAATAGAGGAGCAGCCCAAGGTAAGTGCCAGGGAGGGTCCCCAAATTGCACCCCAGAATCCTCATGATTTTGATCTTTCACTTCACAGGAACATTAAAGAAGAAAACATATCTTTTTTCCCAATTAATATTTTGGCCAAAAGCATTCCCATATTTAGTCAGAGCATTCTTAATATTAGTAGCATTTTTAATGGAAGCCTCTCCCATAATAACTGAATCATCAACAAACTGTTGATGAGAACACACTTGGTTAGCAAAAGAAGGACATAATCCTTTAATTTCCCCAAACCTCACATGGTTTTCCATGTACCTACCCAAGAATTAAACCATAATAATGGAAAGGATAGGAGAAAGGGGATCCCCCTGCCTCAACCTTCTTGAAGATTTGAAGAAAGGGGTAGGAGACCCATTAACCAAAATAGAGAAGGTGGCAGAAGAAACAAGCTGAAAGATAATATTAGTACTCTTCTTGTTAAAACCAAAAGCACTCAAGACTTTCAGAAGAAACTCCCAATCCACCCTATCATAGGCTTTAGAGAGATCCAATTTAAGGATGAGGCCTTCCTTTCTAGACATCACTAGAGAATGCACATTCTCATGGATAGAAATTATGGAATCCAAGATTTGTCTTCCTGGCATAAAACCATTTTGTTGCCAAGAAATTAGAGAGGGGAGAATAGATATGATCCTAGAGGTAAGGACTTTAGATATGATCTTGTAGGCACAATTGCATAATCTTATAGGCCTAAACTGATCCATTTTATTAGCTCCCTATTTTTTAGGGATTAAGGCAACAAAATTTCCATTTAACTCCTTCAGCAAATTTATAGAACCAAAAAATTCCTTGACAGCATTCATAACATGTTTTTAAATTATGTGCCAATACATCTGAAAGAAGAACATAGGGTAGCCATCCGGTCCTGGAGCTTTATCTCCTTCAAAGGAAAAGACAGCCTTTTTGATTTCAGAGTTAGTGCGGATAGCATTAAGATCTGAATTCTTATTCTCATTTAGCATATGGGGAATGCATCCCAGTAGATCCCTTTGATCCTCCCTGTTCAGATCTCTGTGTTTTGTAAGAAGATTTTGAAAATAGTTTTTAGCTTCCATCTGAATAACCTCTTCATCCTCCGAAATAGTGCCATTGATATTCAGATGGGAGATTCTATTAGCATGTCTATGCTTAAGAGTAGTCATAAAGAAATACTTGGTATTTTTTTCCCCTTCATTAAGGAAAATCTTTCTAGACCTTTGTCTCCATAAGGTTTCATCCTTAGCAATAATATCATGGAGCTCCACCAACTTCTCATTCTCCTGTCCTTAGTGACCCTCACATAACCTTCCTTCTGGATACTGTCCTAAATGTCCTTCAAATCCATATTGATATTGGCCTTTGTAGAAAAAATGTTACCAAAAGTTTCTTTATTACAATCTTTAATATTATCCTTAACATGTTTAAGTTTTTTAGCTAGGATAAACATGGCAGTACCATTGATTTTAATACTCCACCAATCCTCAATCTTATGTTGGATTTGAGGGTGCATAGTCCACATTTTCTCAAATCTGAAAGGAAAGTTCCTTTTCTTGGAGATAAAATTCGCTAGGAAAGTGATAGGGTTATGATCCGATCTAACCCCCAAATGAGAAGATAACGAGAAATAGTAATGGGAAAACCAATCATTAGTGATCAAGGCTCTACCAAGTCTAACCTAGATAAGATCCTACCCACTTCTTCTATTATTCTAGGTATAGTTAACACCTTGCAACTAAATATCATGGAGAGAGTGGTTGTCAATAAAATTCATCAGATCTAGTCTACTATCCAGATTAGTTTGGCTTCCTCCTTTTTTTTCATCTTCTTTTAAGGGAGTATTGAAATCTCCCATAACAAGCCACTCCTCATTGTTAAAACTATTTCTCAGGGAGGATAGCTTATTCCAAAAAACCTCTCTACCCTTTTTGGAATTAGGGGCATAAATATTTGTTAAAACCCAAGAAGTATTATCTTTTAGATGCTTAAATCTTATACAAGCAACATTATTCCCCTGATAAATAATATCCCCTTTAATAACATCACAATTCCAGGCAGTAGCAATACCCCCAGAAGCACCCTCTGAGTCTCCCCCACAAATATTGCCATTTTTAAAGAATCTAAGCTTTTCCACTTTCTCTTTCAACATTTTTGTTTCCTGAATTAAGAAAATATCCAGTCTATCATCTCTTATCATATTCCTAAAAATATCTTTTTTATGGGGATTATTCAATCCCCTGATATTCCAAGAAATGATCTTCATACCTTAGTAAAGCATCCCACCTCCATTATAGTGGGTTGGCTTCCATATGCATTATTCTTCTTGGTCTCCTTGACTCTAATTTTTTGGTTCAAAGGGCGTCCAGGGGAAGACGACATTCCTCCCACATCCCCTAATTTTGTACTCCTTATTTCAATAGATCTACCTTGCTTTCCTTTATTCTTCTTAGATTTTTTCTATCCCCATACTTTCTACATCACTCTAGATACCTGACAGAGCATGACCTATATCTTCAGCATCCCCCCGTTTAGGAGTCTTAACTTCAAATGATATCTTTCTAATCCCTTGAGGAGATTCATGTAGAATATCTGATGATCCTTGACCAGTTAACCCCTGGTAAACTTCCTTCCAATATTTTTCCTCCTCCATTTTTTGGTTTCTTCCCTCTGATCTCTATTCATTCTGATCATTTTGGGTTCTAGGTTGTTATTTTCCTTCTTCTATTGTTATAGCCTCTATATCAATATTCTCTTGCTGGTTTTCTTCCTAGATCTCCCCTTCTTCCCTCTATTCTTGTGCATTGTTCTTAGGTCTTTCATGACATTCCTTACTTTCAGAGTCCCCACTTTGCATTAATATCTTTTTTCTACCATCATGATTTATTTCAGGATTTGAAGCATCAGTAGTGATGTTATTATAAAGGGCTTCTAAAGATGGTTCCTCTCCAACTTTATTCAATCTTCCCACTGGGAACCATTGCTTAGTTTTTTTTTTCTAGACAATCTTTGAAGGACAATTCTTAGCTCAGTGTCCCACCTTCTTGCAATGAAAACACACAAAAGGGACTGATTCATATTCTATTTTATGTTCCCATGACCCCAGTTTAGAGTGAAAGTTAATTTTTTCTAGCATATCAATATTCTTTGTAATACCCACACATATCCTAGCATATGTTAGTCTCCTCCTTGAAGCAGTGACATTATCTATTGACAGGAGCTCCCCAAAGGTATTAGCTATCCCCACAAAATTTTTGTCCGTCCAGTATTCGAGAGGTAGACCATGGAGCTTTATCCATACCGGAACTTGATTGACCTCATCCTCCTCAAATACTAGATTAGGGCTCCATTTTTGGAGTATCGGAGTATTTTTACCTATCATCCAAGGCCCATTGCATAGAATTTTCATTCTATCCTCTTCACAAGAGAAGAAGAAGGACATACACCCTTTTGACATAGCAACCACATCAACTTTTCCTTTCAGATCCCATTTTCTACTAGCATATTCTCTAACCACTTCAATGTTGGGTCTCACCCCCATGAATCTTCCACCCATGGAACTTTTCCTTCTGGCAATGGTATGGTCAATAATCTGGTCTAGGCTATCCTAAGTAAAACTTCCCTGTGAAGGACTTGATGTGTTCTTGACCGGTGGTAAAGAAGACTTACCAGGCTTGACCCCAAAGAGGGAGGCCCACTTTTTTCTACACTCTGGCCTATCTCCTGACGCTTCTGAACTGGGCCCCCTAGGTCTCCAGGCATAAGTCCAGGATCAGGATCCTTCCCTTTCTTCCCATTTTCAACAACATCCTCCGGCTTGCTATGCCCTGCAACACCTACAGCGTTCACACCAGTCCCGCCCAGATTCAAATTTGAATTTGGACTCCCACCCGCTCTCCGCTCTCCTCCACTCTCCATATATCTATTAATATGTTATTCATTAATGTTATAAATATTTATTTATAGATTATATACTATGAATTTTGAAATTCATATGTTGAATTTGAAGTATTTCAATGTGTGCCTCATCATCTCTCAATGGTTAGATGATGTGCTTGAAAGGCATGCAATGTGTTGGCATATAAACTAGCATTGCATGAGCCTCAAACCTTCCACCTAGATTAATACAATGATAACTTTTCTAATGTTTGAAATGTGATTATCAAAACAACATGTGATGTGTAATGTGAATTAGCCTTTGTGGTTTGGGATAGAGGTGTATTGTACCTTACTAAAGCTATGGTAGATGATATACAAGGTTTGGTAATACTATAGTTACCATAGAGTCTATTTATGTGTCACCATTAGAGTGTGTGTGGAAATAGTATAAGATAGATAAATTATTTTGACATTAACACATGAATTTGGAAGGTAATTTGGTGCATTGCATACCATGGAAGTGTTATTGTAGTTACTACAAACCATGAAAATAGTCTTCGTGTTACTACAAGACCCACTTCTTGAAGATCTTCTTGGATAATTTATCTCTGTCCTTTCATGATCACATCGTCACATATAATATATTTATTTCTAATGATCACATTTATTGACATTATTACATTTTGATAATTATCACATGTTATATATCTAATGATTTGAGGCTCTCTTATTAGATTATTTCAGTAGTGCTTTGAGCTTACATTAATATATCTTTTAAGTCCCCATAGGGGGAATCATGTATCTTCCTCTTTACATTTTCAAGTGATTAGTGTTATATCCCACCTTCTTGAGCATTGATAACTTGATCCTATATTTCTACATCATACCTTTAAAGTCTATCTTTGAGCTATAATTCCTTTGGGGTATACTTTTCATATTTTCTAGACACATATATCTAACATTTCTATTGAGGGAATTATTCATTCACATTTATCACATTGAAGGATTCATTGCTACATGATATATTAGGGGCATCCCACATCAATTTGATCAATCATCGTTTCTATAATTGATCACAATTGGTCTTTCATGATATATCATTCTTATATAGGTCTCTGATTGAACTAAGGATCATATCACTATTATCTTCCCCATGTTAGGGAGAAAAATTCATACTTTCTTTGATCCTATCGTGAACTTATTAGTGCTTATCAGAATCCATTATTTGTTATATATACTTAATCTTCTCATGATGTATTTTTTATTTATCTTATGTTATATTCTGACTTGCACACATGCTTTTTATTTTCTAGATAATACTCACTATCATGCATGAGGTTTATTTTCCTTAAATCCTTTACACTAGTTGAGAACAATTCATTAAAGAAAGGGAATTATGATCACTAATATTTTCATTTTGTATTGTATTGAATTCCTTGAAGTGAAAACCTACTACTAGATTTCATTATCCTTTGTTTTAGAAGATATCATAGAAGAACACAGATGGGAGACATAATGGAACAATCACATTTTATAGGATCCATTATTTTATAATGACATTATGGTTTCATTCTTTGAGTTTTTAGATATTTAATTTTCATGCATGTGTGTGAGTGTTATATACTTTGAGATGCATGATCATTTAATATGTATACACATAGATCAAGGGGGAACAAAATTTAAAGGTGAAATTAGAAATAACATGCTATTTTCTATTTTAATTTGTGCACATTTTGAGGAAATACATTAACATATGAACATTGTGACAAGTGGTCTAATCTTATGTGAACTTGAGCTTGTTAACCTTATTGATATTATCTTCAATTATTCAAACACATTATTATGCTTCTAAAAATATCTTATCCCAATTTATACAGATCTCGATGGGGTTTCCTATATGCTTATTCATCATACTAATCAATATATATATCCCCATATAGTCATTATTTTGTTAGCTACCTTTTCTCCTTGTAAAGGCTTATGGTGGCGAGTGTATGTGTTAATTTTGGCCTTGTTAATCAACCACACACTTCAACATAGTCCTTCTTCACCAGGTACAAACAAGATTGAATATGAGTTATTCATCATGCCTGCCTATGTGATTCGACCTGTTGCCTTCTATCTAGATGGGGTTTTTGAAATTTCTCTCAAGATGAGAGTCTCACAACCATGGACCAATCTAAGAATGAAGGATTTATCATGATAAGTGCAATGCAATGCAAGATTATACTAAGAAAATGAAATATGAGAGATTAACCTAAGACATGATTTCAATGCAATTTAGTCTAGAAATTGAAACTATCTTATTTGCAAAATGAAGTTAATCTATGTGATATTACGAAAATGAGACAACAATTCAATATTCTAACAATGCAATTTTTCTATAATAATTCAGGGGATAATCAGGGGGTTTGAATGAAGAATGAGAGTTCTTTTATAGACTCTGAGAGGATCAGAATAGAAACTTTCTTGTTTAGAAATAAAACAAATAGAAAAATCCAGTTAAAGATAGAAAGCTTTATTGAAAAGAATTCAATAAATTGTTTTCTTCTTGCTTTAACTGTTTTATCTCTTTGATTTAATATTGTTTTATTTGAATTTAATTGTTTTATTTCTCTTTAAAGCATAATAAATTCAAAGTTTCTATTTCTGAATAGAAATAAGATTTTTGAGAGAATA
>MU227516.1:645326-657193 GCA_018584345.1 Thuja plicata
TATATGTATATATATATATATATATGTATATATGTATATATATATATGTGTATATGTGTGTGTATATATATATATATATATCATTGAACTAGCTTATAGACTAAATCCTAGGGATTATTTATATTCATTTACATGCACATAAATAAATGTTTATGGTTTGGATGAACACATTTTACTTACAACATATGAACTATGTTCAGGGATGAATACAGTTGTTAATTTAAAAGAGAAGTTAACACAACATAATAAGACACTATAATTATATAGAAAATGAAATTTTAGTAACATGCTAAGTGATCCTTGAACAATTGATGAAGTCAACTGATTCACAAAGAGTTCTCCATATATCAAACTTTTGTTGAGTAGAATTCCTTTTTCATTTATTGAAATAATGAAAACAAAATACAATTAGAGAGGTAGCTATAGGTTGACTAGAGAGAAAAAAGCAATGACTAACAAAAAATTGCAGAGTTAAAACAATAACTTATCAAGTTTATAATAATAAGATTTGCATGATATACAAATTACAACTTAAATAAACTTGAAGCTGGACTAGCTTCTTTGTCCAATCTAGCTAGTTATGAGATATCCAAATCCATCAGTGTTGGAAAGAAGACCTTAGACCTTGTTCCATGTCCACCTTCCTTTTTCTAAGCAGTAGCCTGACCTGTAATTTGATTTGTTGAATATGAAAATTAATCTTTAAGCTATTCTCAGCCCCTACCTATAGTTGAGAAAAAGAGCAGTTAGACAATAAAAAATGTTCAAGTAAATCCCTAAAGTTGCAGCTTATTAGTGAGTGTCATTAAGATTATTAAAAATAACTTTACACCTGTATCTCCATATGTGAAACAATATGACATGCCTGACTCCATCAACAATAATATTAGCATGCAGCCCCAGACTAGGAAGGGCATCTTTCAAATTTTATTTATGTTCAAAGATAGCTGGTAAATCATTAAAAGCTAAATTCCACTATTTATTAACAAATTGACATTTCTAAAAGATATGCTTCATATTTTCTAACCTTTTTTGATAGAATGGAAAATTAAGTGGTTGGACCATCATACATTTACCCTGTTCGCAATGGGCAATTTGCGATGTAGAATCTTCCATGATTTTAATTGTACATCTAAGTTGAATTTTGATTTCAATATTTGAGGGGATAATTTTGACCAAAAATTTCATTGAACCTGCAATTCCACTTGGAATTAAATCAATACCTCAAGGGAAAATTCAGAAGTAGTGGAAAGTAGACTTTTTTAAATGGGAAAATAAAAAGGAATATGATGATAGCTATAACCAGTCCTTGTAGAAGTTACAATGGTTAAGAGTACATAATTTCATAGTCAATTTTGGTGGCACCAATGACTAAACAAAAATTAGAAAGACCTTATATTTATTATTTAACTTGAATTGTTCTGTAACATAACACCATGGAAACCAACTCATAATATGAAAACCCCAATGATCTCCAACATTATGAATACCTTTTTGAAAATGGCATAGGATTGTTTTGGAAAAATTAACACAAGGGGTTGATCTTGATAGAAAATGTGTTTATTCCACCAAATAGAGGACGTAGAGAAGCTAAATCCATGTTGGAGTGAGTTTTCTCTCCATTTTGAAAGATAACAATCATGTTGCCAAGCCTTCCAATATAGATTGGAGGGAAGGAGATGCTTTGATTGATAAAAAAGGACCATGAAGAATTTTTTATAGCCATCTTATATGTTGTCATTTGCCCTTGAAAGTGGCAAGATTATTGTGATTTTGTATAAGAATCTTCCATGGTTCACCCCCATGGACAACTCTAATAATCCATTTGGTAGTCAAACAAAAACCTTGCGTTCTTGGATCTATAAGCCCCAAACTACCTTTACATTTAGGTTGTATACACTGAGTCCATGAAGTAGATTTGAATCCTCTATTACCATCCCATTTAGCCCAAAGAAATTGACATATAATTTTGACTAAATCATCATACCCCTTTTTTGAAGGCATCCAACATGAGGAGTAGTATACATGTGTGGCAAGAAAGACTTTGTTGATAACTTATATTTTGCCACCCAAAGATAAGAGTTTATTTCCCCAATTGAATAACTTATTCCAAACTCTGTTGAGGTACCAATTCCACAAGTCTTTGAGTGACACTCTGATAACAAATGGTATACCAAAGTACTTCGTGATTTCCCCATGTTTAATTTGTTTCCAATCTTGAGGAATCCAATAAGGAACAAGGTCACGTTGAACCAACAAAAAAATTATTTTATTGTGAGAAAGTTTTGAACTTGAAACAACACAACACAACTCCAATATGTTCATCATATTGGAAATAATTCTTTCAAAATGTTTTAGAAATAACATGTTATCATTATCATAATGAGATTTAGTAACAATTCCATTATTGGGGATAGATATTCCTAAGATCAGCTTCATATTGTCAGCACTTTGGAGTAAATATCCTAGCGCGTCTGTTGTAAGGACATGTAAGTATGAGGCTAGGGGACAACCTTGCCGAATAGATCTTTGTAAGGGGAATGAGTCTATTATCACATTATTGATAATAATTCAAGAATTAGCATCCTAAAAAAAACATTTGATCATGAGCTCAAAGTTTAGGACCAAAACCAATCCATTGAAGCATTTTAAGGATAAAGCTCCAACATATTCTATCATAAGCTTTATCAAAATTCAGCTTGATCAAATTGACATTTTGACTTGTTTGTTGAGCCCATTCACAAGTCTCTAATGTTAACATGAGATTATCAAGAATAAATATACCAACAATGAAACATGTTTGTTTAGCTCTAACAATACCTTGCATCACTAGTTTGATCCTAATGGACAAGCCTTTTGCTATGATTTTGTAGGAGATGTTGAGAAACATTATAGGACACCATCCAAAAATAAAGTCTACATGTTTTCCTTTAGGCATAAGTTTAATTATACATCCATTAACAATGAAACCCAATGATCCATTTTTAAAGGCCTTGAGGTATAAAAAATAAAATCATCCTTGATGTGCTACCACATAGCTTGGTAAAATTCCATGGGACGACCATTGCTTCTTGGAATTTTATATGGAGTCATAGAGAAAAGAGCCTTTTCCAACTCTTCCAATGAAAAAATTCTATCAAGATATTGACTATAATCAGAGTCAATTTTGTTAGGGGTATAAGATTTGACCATGTATTTAAGGGATTGTTGAATATCTTTCCATTCATTATCTTTAAAATTATTTTCATAAAAATATCTCAAAATATTGCATATTTCAGCAGGATCATACTGAAGAGTGTCAAATTCATCCCTTATTGCACCAATCCTTTCCTTTTTATGTTTATAATTGAGATAAGTAAAAAAGTATTTGGTGCCTTTGTTCCCTTCTTTTATCCAGTGGAGTCTAGATCTTACCTTAGCCCCTTGACCTTTATAATTTTCATTTTTTCGCAATAGTGCTTCACTAGCAACAATAGACGTTTGAATACTAATATTGCATGGATCATCATTAAGAAGTTTTATGGCCTGAACAAGTTTTCCCTATAGGGATTTTCCTTACATTTACGTTGCCAAGCCATTTTTTTGCCAAATGAACATAATCAATTAGTGCATTGGGTAATGGCTACACACCACCATTCAATCCAAGACTCCCCTTTATTTGGTTTAGAAAGAGAATTCCAAATCCCCTCAAGAGAGGCTAAATAGATAGGATTTTTTAAGTGGGAAACATTTAATTTGAAGGTAAGATATTGATCATTGTGCCAAATTTGAGACAAAGTTATATTACAGATAATGAAAAAATGATTAGAAAGAGTGGCAGAAAAGTCAACTTGAACACACAATAAATATTTTTCCATTGGTAAAATAGGAGATATGTAAAATCTATCCAACCTACTCAATTTTTTGTCCTCTCCCATTCTACAATTAGACCAAGTAAACCAACTTTTTGAATGAGTGGACAACTTGTCATGAATAGGATCAACAACTCCAAAACTTCTTGGAAACAAAGTACATCAGGAGTCCACTTTATAACCATGTCCTTTACTTTATGCTTGCGAGGAGGGAGTGAAATCTCTCAAACATTCCAAGAAAGGATTCTAAAGTTCATAGTGAAGGTTGAGAGGAATCCTTAGCCTGAGACAACACACTGAAACTATTATCAAGATTTAGTTCAACAGTCTTAGCCATGTGTTCTATAGAGGTGGAGGAAGGAGATCTCGAACGTTGGCTAAAGGAAGGAGAAGGAGAAGTGGATTCACAAGAATGTGGTTGAGGGGATGAGTGGCAGGAAGAGGGAGGACATGGTTGAGGAGATGATTGGCAGGGAGGGAGGAATGTGTCTCAAATCTTAGGGGAAGGAGAGGGTAAAGGAATGGAAGAAGTGAGTGACTTTTTCCTCTTCCTAACAGAAGTCCACCCATCTAGCATGATTGCATCCTTAAAAGAGGGAGCATGCTCCACAAGAGCATCAGAAGAAGTGTTAGGGGTAAAAGAGGAGGAACTTGGAGCTTTACTAGCGATCGGTGTTGGCGAAGAGAAACGCTGAGCAACAAAATGCCAATGACCATGGTCGGGAATGGACAAGTGGTTATTTGAAGGAATAAAATTGGAAGGTTGAGCTAACTTTATTCTCCTAATGGGACATTCTCGAATCAAATGACCCTCCTTTCGGGAACAAGAACATACGTTTGGCTTATTCAAGTATACTAATGGCTGAACCAACTCAAAGCTTGGTCCACGGTCTAATATTTTATGACAATGGTTTGTTTAAATCTACCTCCACATAAACCCTAAGATGAACCCATAGACTCGAGAATTTATTAGAATTACGTTTGCACCAAATCACTCTCCCCAATTGGGCTACAATATCTTTTAGAAAATGTTTAAAGGCTAAATTGAGGAATGGAAGCTCAATCCACATAGGGTAGTGCGAACGTGAGAGGCCTTCAAAATGGGAATTAAAGGACCACACTTCCAAAATAACAAATTTGTCCACAAATAACCTAAGTGTCATATTGCAAAACAACTTGTGCATGGTCTTTTGATTTAAAAATACATGACATGTATAGGGTTTCAATCTGCCACCCCCAACTTTGCCAATTTAGTGTTAGCCCATTTATAAAATTCTGCTTTAGAAGGCACTCCTCGAAGGAAGAACAAGATAACATTTTTGCTTTGATATTCTAAAATAATCTCAACAACATCACGAGGAAGTTGAATTTCTAGGGTTTTACCTGAGTTATCATCTGGCATTGGGTTATCGGTATCAACACATATGGGTATCATTTCTTTCTCCACAACCAAACATCAGTGGCGCCACCGTTTTCTGTTAGTTTTATCTGCAGTCTTGGGTTGTTTTCATTTCACAATCTGTGTGTTCTCCACCCTGCCCTTCCTCCATTACCATCGTATCAGAGTTGGGCTCTTGCTCAGGCATCTTTTTGGCAAGTCTAACTTCAGATTTAAGTCTCATTTTTCCATTGATCGAACCACTGCATGTCCCTTCTGGTGCATCGTTTTTGCTGTCGTTGTTAATCTCCACGACGCCAACTAGGGTTTCCCCTGTCGCTCCATCCCTTTCTTCCAGTTTTGCCTGCCCAAAAGCCTTTTGTTCCAACCAGAGCTACTAAAATTTTCTGTGTTATTATTTCCAGAACCCCTAAAATCACAGTCATTGTTAGGATTCACTTTTTCGCTTGTTTTTGCTAGAATTCCTATACAAAATTCAACTCAAGTGTTGAATAGAATTCTTATAATTCTTTTAAGAGATGAAACCTAGATTATGTCTCTCATGATTCATTTGAAATAGATACCCCTCCATTTTTAACCTCAAAGAAATTTTAAAAAATAGATTAAAATAAAACCCTTCCGCCAAATTCAAAGCCTTCTCAAGCATGGATGCAAATGTCTGCCAATTTACGCAGAACTTGCCCGTAATCATGGTTGAATTAACATTCCGGTGAAATTCAAACCCGGGGATTCGAAGGCAGCACAAGTATCGAACCGTGGCTGGAATGTTTTATATACGAATGTGCACTCTAAAAATTTCGAATTTTAGGGTTTTACCGACATTTATGTAGATCGTTTCTAACCATCTCTCAAAGGATTTCATGGCACTGTCTGAAAATATGAGATATCGCTATGAAGTGGATTTATGTTAATTCAGCTCTCACAGCAATTACACACCACGCCAATTCAATACAACCGATTTTTTTATCTTTAACCATATTTAAGCAATGGAATCGCCACAATGCTTATACTGGTTTTGGTACTTGCCCTCCTTCTATCAAAATTCATTCAATAGCAAACATGCAGTGTTTTGAAACCAAATGTAAGTTCAATGGCAGCTCAGAAAGAAATCATACGGATTTTTTGGCGTATGATAGTCTGTTGCAGGCCTGTATTGATACAAAAAACGTAACAGAAGGCAAGCAGGTATATTCTGATATGATCGAAGCTGGATATAAGCCACCGATTTTGAAAGGAAATCGTCTTGTTCATGCTTGTCTGTTATCAGGAAAAACAGAGGATGCACGCGATGTGTTCGACAAAATGGCCGAACGAGATAAATTTAGTTGGAATACCATGATTGCTGGATATGCCAAATGTGGGATGTTAGAGGAGGCGTGCTACATGTTTCAAAAGATGCCTGAAAGGAATTCGATATCTTGGTCGTCTCTCATCACGGGATTTGCACGCCACGGATGTGGTAAAGAAGCCATGGAGTTGTTCCGTCAAATGCAAAAGGAAGGCATGATACCGAATGCGTACACTTTTGGCAGCATTCTCAGGGCATGTGCTGGAAATTCTGCCGTATTAGAAGGAGAACAAACCCATGCATATATTATTAAGACGGAACTTGGCCTGAATGTTGATCTAGCTAGTTCTCTGGTTGACATGTATGCTAAATGCAGAAGAATTGAAGATGCACGCCGTGTGTTTGATAGAATTCCCAAACGAGATGCCGTATTGTGGACTTCTATAATTTCTGGGTATGCACATAATGGAAAGGGGGAGCAGGCTCTAAAATTCTTGCCCGAGATGCTTCAGACAGGGGAACAATGCAATCAATTCACTTATTCAAGTTCTTTGGTTGCATGTGCAGACCTTCTTGCTCTTGAATCAGGCAGGCAGATTCATGGTTACATCATAAGAAGTGGATTTGAGTTTAATAGTTTTGTAGGGAGTTCGCTTGTGGTGATGTATTCTAAATGTGGAAGCCTAGAAGACGCCCTGAAAATGGTGGGTGAGGTTCAAGGAGGAGAGGAGGTGTCTTGCAATGCAATGATTGGGGGATATATTCAACATGGGCGTTCAGCTGAGGCTCTAATTTTTTTTTGTCAAATGCATAGAGTAGGTGTGAAAGTTGATCACTTCACTTTTCCTACCATTCTTAATGCATGCTCTACCCTTCCGGCATTAGAACAAGGTAAGCAGATCCATGCCTCAATAATAAGAAGTGGTTTCGAGTCAAATAGGTATGTTGGCAACGCTCTAGTTAACATGTATTCCAAATGCCAGAGCTTGGATGATGCAAAGAAAGTGTTTGATAGTATTCCAGAGAGAGATGTTGTCTCTTGGACTGCAATAGTTGGAGTGTATGTGGATAGTGGGAATAATGAGGAAGTACTTAAACTTTTTTGTAAGATGAGAGAGGCAGGCATAACACCAGACGAGTTCAGTTTGGCTAGTGTTTTAAGTGCATGTGCCAGCGTATCAGCTTTAGGACAGGGAAAGCAAGTACATGCCCTTGCTGTTAGATCAAAATCAGGTAATTATTTGTCTGTGCATAATGCCCTAGTTATTATGTATGCTAAATGTGGGAGCATAGAGGATGCATACCTCGTGTTCACAGAAATGCCTAGTCGAGATGTTGTTTCATGGACATCTATAATCAAAGCATATGCCCAAAATGGCTGTGGCAAGGATGCTCTGAAACTCTATGAGAAGATGCTATCTTCAGGCTTGAAGCCAGACCAAGTCACCTTTGTGGGTGTTCTATTTGCCTGCAGCCATGCTGGATTAGTCAATGAAGGACGTCATTTGTTTAATTCAATGACTCTTGATTATAGCATCACACCACAAGCACAACACTATGCCTGCATGATTGATCTTCTTGGTCGAGCTGGGCACATGAATGAGGCTGAAGATTTACTTATGAAGATGCCGGTTAAACCAGATGCTATTGTATGGAAGTCCCTGCTTGCTGCATGTAGGATTCACAAGAATACTGAATTGGGAAAATATGCTGCAGAAAACCTTTTAGAGTTGGAACCACAAAATTCTGCACCTTATGTGTTATTGTCAAACCTCTATGCTGCAGCTGGGAAGTGGGATGAGGTAGCAAAGGTTAGGAAAATGATGAAAGACAGAGGAGTGATAAAAAAACCAGGATGCAGCTGGATTGAGGTGAAGAACAGAGTGCATTCATTTTTTGTGGAAGATAGAAGTCATCCACAAACAACAGAGATCTATGAAGTTTTGGATAAACTGGCTAAGCAAATGAAGGATGCAGGGTATGTGGCTGATACAAATTTTGTGCTCCATGATATTGAAGAGGAACATAAGGAACATGCTCTTAGTTATCATAGTGAGAAGCTAGCTTTGGCATTTGGAATTATCAGTACACCTTCTGGGACACCCATTCGAATTGTCAAAAACCTTCGTGTGTGTGGTGATTGTCACCGAACAATCAAATTTGTTTCAAAAATTGTTGGCCGAGAAATTGTTGTACGAGATTCTGTACGATACCATCATTTCAAGTTTGGACTGTGTTCATGTGGAGATTATTGGTGATAGAAAAGTTAAAGGCATTGTTAGTAGCCATGTTTCCGAGCATAAAACAATTTGATGAGCTGGCCTTTGTGAACATGCAAGAAGAGATTGAGTACATTATTTCCACAACATCACATTCTTGTGGAATATGGAAGAGATGATGAAAGAGGAATATGGTTAAAAGTTTCTGTATCGAAAGGAAAGTTACCATTTGATATTGGTCAGGCTTTTCATTAAACATTGTTCTTTGTATGATCCATAAATAGGCATTGCCCCACTTTGCCACTTAGCAACATATTTAATTTGATAGTCAATTTTCCAATTTAAAAATTAATTAAACAAATATAAACAAATCTTTGAAAGAATGCATTTAATTTGAAGAAAATCCTTTCTGAATAATAAATTCTAGTGTAGGAAGCAAATAATTGAGACGCCATTATGCAAAAAGAAAGCATAAAAGTTTTACAATGATTGAATTAGTCTCAACAAGCTTCACATGCATTAACAAAGCTCACAAATACCTTTACAAGCCATCTACCATCCATCCAGCCTTTTTTAGACATGGAGATAGGATCTAAAAAATTCTTAAACCTCACCATAATTAGAGTACGAAAAATCAAATGCCAGAAATCAAAGATAAAAAAAAAATAGGCACTCTCTTGGGAATTTCTAGCTTCACACGGCTTAATTTATTTTTTATTTTTTATTTTTTTGGGTCATTTATGGTGTTGTTGTTAAGACTTGGATGCTTATAACAAATTTATTTATCATTTAGGATGATAACAAATCCTAAAATTGTAGAAAAGGTTCCAACAATCATTTCAATGGATTAAAATCTTACGAAAAATGCTTAGTGTAAATTTGAACAATTTTAATAGCAACTTTAACTTTTTAGAGTCATGTTTTTTGCATGTAGACATCAAACGTGACATTTTAAAATTTGGATAAAATTCCAAAAGAATAAAGATATATAAAAAAATTTATATGTTTGTGTTAACAAGAAAAATGGTGAACATAGACTGAAGTTACGAGTCTCAAATAATTTTCGAGTGTTGGAGTTATACCTCAGACCCAATTTTACAAAGGAAGCAATGATTTAATCTATACAAAATTCAATTTAGAAATAGAATATGAAGAATATCACATAACACATCATATATATAAAACTTTGATATATCAATTGAGTACATTCATCTACCCTTATATCTCCTTTACATAATCTAAATTCATTCATATATCTTCCTCTATGCTCTTATACATCATCATGTGTATAGTCTTCCCTAGTCATGCACAGTCATACTGTGTTACATGTATCTTTCACTACTCATATATCTAGAAGATGGGACTTGACCCGTCTAGTCTATCTGTCTGAGGTGGTGTCCTTATCTCATGCTTTGTGAAGGATTTGATTGATTGATTCTATTATTTATTTGTCATTTAAGAAATTTACAAACCTTTAAATTTTTTCAAAAAGGTCTCAACAATCATTTAAATGGATTAAAATCTTACCAAAAGCACTTCACTATAAATTTTAGCAATTTCGCTATCAACTTTGGTATCAACTATTGTGTACTTAAGTAGCAATACCATGGTCTTCAATAACTTATTAGAGCCATATCTTTTGCATGTGAGCTTAAAACATGATATTATAATTTTAAAATTGGATAGAATTTTCGAAGGAATAAGGATATATAAAAATACTATATGTTTGTGTTAGCAAAAAAGATGCGGATACACATTGAAGTTGTGAGTCTCAAATATATTTTGAGTATTTTAGTTTATACCTTAGACCTAGATTTACATAGGAAGCAAGGATTTGATCTGGACTAAATGCTAACAAAAAGTGAAGGAGATCAGTACATCGTGTGGATATCATGAATGAGTGATTACGACTCCGTTTCACTTCATACCGACATGGCTTGTATGTCTACTTGTTCGCATTTTGTAAGTTGTGTTTTGAAGATAAATAGTAAGAAGTCGTAGCCAAGAGAGAATATTTGCATTCTTATTTTGAAGATCCATTATGAGGATTGAAGCTTTATTTGGCTAGTAGATCCTGAGTAGCTTTGGACCAGCAGTAAGATCGTAAATCCTGTGTTGAAGCTAAAGGAGAGGCTTGTAAAGGGTGAGCAATAAGTCAGAAAATGTAGCAACAAAAGGAGTGAAAACCAAGTAAGTAAAATCTCTCAGAAATGGCTAGTCAAAGATCAATGAATGCAAGCAATGCTCTGTCTGATGTAATCCATAATTATTTTGAGGACAAAGATGAATATGTAGATGAAAAGGGTGAATTTAAGTTTCCCGAGGTTAATATCTTAGAACTTTATCCTGAAAAAGGAATTAAGGCAAAAAATCTACATTTTGTGAGGCAGTCTGAAATAAATCTATTCATTTATGGAGTCGGTAATTTTCTAGTCTATCTCCCATTCCTTCTACCTAAAGATATTAAGCTTTGGCATGAAAAAGGATTCTTTGATGCTGGAGCATCCTGGGTTGCCTTGCTATCCTGCTCATCTTTGTTCATTTTGCCAGTTAGTGCCGAGTTGTAATTCTTGCCGAGTTGCAGTGTGTGCCGAGTTGTCCAGTGTTGGCCAATTTCTTGTTTGTGCCGAGCTACTCAGTGTTGGCCGAGAATTCCTTCCTATGACGAGTGAACCTAATGCTCAGTTTTCTTTGACTGAGTTTGTCTGTGTTTGGTTTCTGTTGGAGCCGACTTGCGTATTTAATTTCTTGTTGTGCATTTAATATTTGGATCTTGTCTTGGGATGTGTGCAGACTGTAATACCCACCTCTTAGGTTGCTTTTCAGTTTGTGGATGCCAAACTCTTTTAGGCATTTTGGATGTATGTGTAGATTTAATCAGATGGTTTAGATGATATAAATGGGTGATCCCACAATAGTGGGTTACACTTTTTTGCCTAAACGGACATTGAACTCTACATTTTGAGAAAAACGTTCACATTCGGATGCATATTTTCGTTAAACTGTTTGAAATCGGAAGACGAAGTAAACTAGAGTCTTTTAGGATTTTCTGTCTAGATTCTAAATATATTTTTTTTATTTTTTTTTGAATTGATTTTAATGGTTTTTTT
>MU227517.1:56732-66879 GCA_018584345.1 Thuja plicata
AACCTAATTAGTCCATATACACCACCTTGGATCTTTGGGAGAAGTCTTGTTTAGTTTTGAGTCATTTGGGGGTCTTGAAGCCTATTTGAAGTGTCTAAACCTCTCAAAAGTATATCTATAAACTTTAACTATTTGTCCTGCACCCTTAACTATGCATCAGTTTGTAACAAAGAAAGGACTTTAGGAGGATTCATTTATTCATTTCCCTGGATATGCCAGAAGGCTTGTAAATGTCTACCGCCCAAGGGGTGTGTTTACCCAATGGGGTAACCAGGTTTACGCACAGACTTTACAAGACTGGATTACGAGAATGTTTTAACGAAAGTCTTTTATTTACATCTATATTGAAGTACATACATTGTAGACACCAGAACATGATGTCTTAATTACAAAGTACCAGCATATATATAAACCTCGAACCGGTGCGATCAAACGTCGCCACCTGTTCCCGACATACGGAGGTAACGGACCGACGGTGGTAACCGTCGGCCTACCCGACTAAGTCCGATACACGGCTAACATCATCCCCCCTTATAGAAAAGTCATCTTCGGACGACAACAAAATTCCTGGGACAACACAATAAAATAGGAAGAATAAACTACCCAACCATAATCAAGAAGTAGAAGTAGGGGGCTGAGGAAGCGTCCCTAAAGAGGAAGGGTTCCCCGCCGCAGAAGAGGCCAGCTGGACCAACTGAGAACGAAGCTCATACACTTGTGCCGTGCGTGCTACCAACCGCTGCTCGGTGACTGACTAAAGTTCCAGCGTGGATTTTACCATCACAGCAGCCTCATGTAGGTCCTTCAATTGCGCCTCCACTACCTGTTGGGACTCAGCCAAACTAGCTTACACAAGCTGTCTCTCCGAAGTAACTGTAGCTAGCTGATGCTCAAATGTCTCCGTCACTTGGGCCAGTTGCCCCTCCAAGGCGATGCGGGATGCCTTCTCTGCGTCCATCCCCTGTGTCCGTAGGGCTAAGTCTCACTCTACGACTGCCAACCTGGCAGCTAGTTCCTCCCGAACACTCTCTGCAGCTACCAAAGCAGATTCCCTCCTAGCTGAGACGTAGAAACCCTCCTGAAACACCTGCTCAATCTGGCGCGTGAGACTCTGAACTGTGCTTTCAGTCACTGGCACTGGAAGAGACCATGCCTCCCGCATCTACTGCGTCTCCTCAGCAGGCCACGACCCCTGGCCAAAGCACTCCCCAAACACCCGTGGGCACTCGTGCTACATAAAACTCAACAGACGGCGTAACTCAAAAGTCACTGACTGAAGGGCCTGAGCTTCACCTAAGGCCACCATCCGACGCCCTCGGACTACCAGGTCAGCCAATGATGCCTCCACATCCCTGTCAGCCAATGATGCCTCCACATCCCCATCTGGCCCTGTTCCCTGGTCGGCCAAGTGATCCAAGTGATCCATCCTCTCAGACAGCACCACATCCATCACCAATACCTCCCTGGCGTCATCTCCTGTCCCTCCCTGCGGACCTAAAGTGCCTTCCTCGATCACATCTACTGCTCCAATAGTGTCTCCGTCCCCACTGTGTGGGTGGGTAACCTGTACCTCCTTGGGCACCTCCTTGGGCATCTCCTCCAGTGGTACCTCTCGGTGGGGAGATAGAATGGTTACCCCTGTGGGCTCTACAACTGTCATGGTGAACTTTTTCTGAAGCCAAGAGCTCATAGTCTTCTTGGAAGGACCAACTGACGGTGGTGGATCGTCGAGCAACATACTTTCCACCTGGATAACGGTGGGAGCCCCAACGGCTGCCAGCCCAAGCTGTCCCTAGTCAACGAGCTGGTCCTTGGTTGTGCTTCCCGCAACCTCAGACTCGGCAACTCCCTCTCCAAAGGGTGCCGTTGTAGGAGCCAGTTTGGCTGAAGATGATAAGAGAGGTGGTGCAAATCATACTATGGCCTCCTCCCTTGTAGAATCACTCTCTGCAGCCTTGGAGTCACTATCCTCCGCGGTGGTCGCTCTACCACTGTCCTCCTGATCTGACTCAATAACCCGTCGTGGCCTCTTCTGCCCTGTTTGCACCCCACCAGTGTCCAAGTATTTCCAGTAAAACACAGGAGGTTCACCGGGTGCCAACTTCCCTTGGGGCGCTAATTCCATTCTCTCCAGCGGCATAGTGAGAGTAGCCTCCAGGAACAATCCAATAGCATGGTGCGGCATGTGGAACGTACGGTGTTGCAAAGTCATGAACTCGTACATTGTATCTGATAATACAGTTGCCCAATCGTAGACCACACCATTCATTAGGCCGTTCATGTCGACAATCTATGGAAGGGCTATGTCTAATGCCCTACTGGCCCCGATAAGTCTGCTCTTCAACACATCCAAGATACATCTCCATGGACCCTTTGCCACGAACTCCTTAATGCCACGGCCCTTTGTTGCCCGAACAATAGAATCCATCTCAGCTTGGGTGAGGTTGCGAGAAATGCGGCGGATCCAGAATTCTTTCCCCTCCTTCGTCATCTTGTTTTTTTTGATCTCTATCTTCTGCCCATTCCGTCTAGGAATGCCAAACACCTGAGTGAAGTCTGTGGGACCAAAAGACACTGTAACCATATGTTTCCTGTACTCAAATGTACTCTTCCGTGTATGCCTGTCATAGGTATTTATCATTACCCTCAATGTAGGCTCGAAATTTTTCACAGGAAACAAGGGCATCTGAATTGCCCAATGTACACCCGCATGCCTCAATAACCTCTTCACTTCATCTGTGTCCGGTGTGTCCTGCCACCATTTCCGGCACTCCAAGCCATTAAGCCCTTCGAATGCTACCGATTCATAAGTCACTTGTTGCTTTTGCATCGCTTTCCCTTTGCCCATGTTTCCGGCTACCTGTACTCCCGAAGGTAAAACCTTTACCTTCTTCGCAGTGTTTAGCATGTCGTCCAACTGAACCTTCCATCTCCTCTTTCCTGCCGATTCCATAATGGCTTTACAAAGGCAGTTAGGGTTTCCCAAGCGCTGCCCTCCAATGGTTTGCCTGACACGTGCCGAAACACTCGGGGCTGTTATCCACAGTCGCCTCCTAGTTACTTCACCAAAGGAAGTCGTCGATCCGCGGATGCAAAGAGAACTTGACAAAACAAATGTGCACCACTTTAATCTTTGTCTTGGAAAAGAGCAGCTCTGGAAAACGCAATGAGAAGGAGAAGGCGCCGCGCTGGAAGAGGCATAGAAATCAGACCGAGATCGAATGTTTTATCTCTGTAAAATCCCAGCCGCTTCAAATAATGCGCAAAGTAGGGAGCGCTATTACATTCAATTATTTTGCGAAGGAAGTATCGCTACTGGCATACAACATGATATTGTTCTCGGGGCTGTCGCGGCGTCGCATTTGGAGGGTGAGCAGCGTCATAGAAGAGTCCTGTAGGTGCGAAAGAATGAGGTTGTCTGAGAGTGAAGTCGTCTAAAGAATGAGGCTGACGCCGTGGTGTAAAAGCTGCACGCGGTGATGTTTCAAAGCACCCACGGTGGACGGTGGCACGGCGGGGTAATCCTGAGGAGCATTACGAAGGAAGTGTCACTGTTGGAATGCAACAACCGCACGCAGGTTTTAGTTTAAGTATCGCTGCTGGAGCCACACGCGGATTTTCTTATAAGTCACCGACACTTTATTATAAAAGCCGCACGCCTGATTTAAATGGCCCATGGACGGTGGCCGCCCACCGTCGGGTGGACTTCCACCGTCCGGTGAACTGCCACCGTGCGGTGACTTTCACCGTGCGTTTTTTTTTTTTTTTTTTTTAATAATTTTTTTTTTTTTTTTATAAGCCTTCCAGTTGTTCATCTCAACGCTCTAGGCCTGTCTGTGGAACTGTGCGCCGTTCATGGTAAGATTTCAGTTTAGATCCATTTATTGTATCGGGGACTTCTTTGCCATCGAGCATCCATAATTTAATCGCGCCATTATCTCCAACCTGTCGCACTCGGTACGGCCCTAGCCACTTCACCCTGAACTTGCCTGGCTTAATCTCATTTTTTCCATTATATTTTAGTACCAGTTGGCCAGGAGTGAACTGGACACATTTAAGATGTTTTTCGTGCCAAGCCTTTCGTTGTAGTTGTGCCACCTCTGTTGCCCATTGTGCCATCAGGCGACATTCATCTAGTTTGTTTAAGTTATACAAGCGCTCTCGGAGGCTTTCCATATCTCCCAACCTATTTTCCACAGCTATTCATAAACTTGGCACCATGAATTCTACCGATACAACTGCCTCTTGCCCATACATCAACTAGAAAGGCGTTTGTCCAGTGGTAACTTTGTAAGTTGTTCGGTACGCCCATAATACTGAGGGAAGTTTTTCTTCCCAGTCTTCCTCGTCCACTCCGCAGGACTTATAAATTACTGACACGATTATTTTGTTGGTGGCCTCGGCCTGCCCGTTGGCCCGAGGGTAATACGGACTAGACAAGGAGTGAAAAATATTGAACTCTGTTGTCAACAGTCGGATAACATGGTTAACAAAGTGGTCCCCTCTGTCACTAGTCAACTGTACCGGAATGCCATACCGTGTTATGATTTGTTCATAGATGAACTTTTCCGTACTCAAGGCTGAGTTGTCCGGTAAGGCCCGTACTTCTGCCCACTTCGTCATGTATTCTGTGGCGACCACTATGTACCGGCACCTTCGGGCTCTACTTGTCTTCAGAGGTCCGATGAAGTCGAGGCCCCACCGTTCAAAGAGTTCCTGGGCTTGGGAAGGTTGTAATGGCATGAAGTCCTGTTTTAATGGCTTCCCAGCTCTTTGGCAAGTATCACAGCCTATCACCCACTCTCGGGCATCATTGTATAGTGTAGGCCACCACAATCCTGCCAACAACACCTTCCGTGCTGTTGTGTCTGGTCCCATGTGTCCGCCTGCTGGGCCCTCGTGCGCCTCTCGTAGCACACTTTGGATTTCCTCCTCAAGAACGCATCTACATAGTACTTGATCTGGTCCCATTTTGTACAGTAATCCATTTATAAGTGAAAATGTCTTACTCCTCAACACCAATTTCCTTCGTTCACCAGGTGGCATCTCTTTCGGAAACTGCGATGTTGAGAGGTATTCACCAATGCTCTTATACCATGCTGGGAGGATGGCTATGTGAAAAAGGTGTGCATCTGGAAAGTCGTCATTAACCCCTTCGGGTGGTTCTCCAGATTTGAGTCGGGAAAGATGATCCGCAATCACATGGCTTCTGATCCGCAATCACATGGCTTTTTCCTGGTCGCACTATGATTGTGAACGTGAATTCTTGAAACAGTAATAACCATTTGCTTATTCTTCCCTGAATGATCGGCTTATTTACCAGGTAACATTAGTGCTTGATGGTCCACATAGAAAGTAAAAGGTGTGGCGAGAAGGTAATGTCTGAACTTCTGTATTGCATATACCATACCGAGAGCCTCTCGTTCCGTGGTGCTGTAATTTTTCTCAGCCTTTGACAGTAGTCTGCTGGCAAAATAGATCGGATGGTCAAGACCGTGGTCACCAACCTGTGCAAGGGTTGCACCAATTGCGAAGTTGGAAGCATCTACGTGTACGTGGAATTCCCTATCCCACTTCGGGTATACGAGAATTGGTGCCCCTAGCAACCTTGTTTTCAACTCCGCGAAAGCAACGTCCTGTTCCGTACCCCATTCGTACGGTTCACCCTTCTGTGTCAACTTGTCTAGAGGGAACGACACTTGTGCAAAGTTCTTAATAAATTGCCTGTAGTAGCCAATGTGCCCTAAAAAGGATTTTACTCCTGTTACGTCTGTAGGGGTCTCCAACTCTACTATCACTCGAACTTTGTTCGGATCAGTTTTTAACCTTGTTTTACACACGATATGGCCGAGAAGCTTCCCTTGTGGTACCATGAATCTACACTTTTTCGGGTTGAGTGCCAACCTTGCTTGACGGCACCTTTCCATGCATTCCCCAAGTGCTACCATATGTGTATCCTTGTCGCTGAAGATGGACCAGTCGTCCAAGAAAGCTTGAAAGTTCCCCACAGACATCTTGTCGAAGATGTGGAGGATGATCCTTTGGAACGTTGCCGGTGCATTACACAGGCCAAAGGGCATTCGATTGTAGGCGTATACTCCGTCTTCTACCACAAACGTTGTTTTTAACTTATCCTCTTCAGCGATGGAAATCTAGTTGTATCCAGAGAATCCATCCATAAAGGAGTACATCTCATGCCCGACAACCTCCTCCAGGATTGTATCTGTGAATGGAATAGGGAAGGGGTCTTTGACAGTGACTGAGTTGAGGCAGTGAAAGTCTACACAGATTCGTATCTGGGTGGTATCTTTCTTCAAGGATATTACTATGGGAGATACCCATTCACGTGTCTGTACCTTAAAGATAATACCTGCCTCTAACATCTTCTGGATCTCTTCGTCCACCCTGGCGGCGTAGTTCTTATTCATTCTGTACGGTCTTTTCCGTACTGGTACGGCTCCTGGTACTAAAGGAATTCGATGTACACATAATTTTGGTGGGACCCCTTTCAGGTCTCGGTAGGTCCAGGCGAAGACATCCTTGTATTTCGTGAAAATTTTAAATGTTGTTGTCTTCAGGACTGGGTCCCAATCATCTCCTACCAGGATATTGTGCGGTTCTTTTCCATCCCCAAGGTTGATGGTCTGGAGAGATGGTTCCTCATACTTGATTGATTTTCCCCCTTCAAACTGGTGGGCTGGCCGATTGTTGACTTCGACGTCTCCTTCTTTGTATTCCCCATATTCCGATGGGAATACTTCTTTCTCTTCTTCTACTTCGAGCATATATGTCTGAAAGATTTCATAGTCCTCCATTTGCCAATGGAGGAGCCTGTTCATGGAACTTGTCTCATCTTCGGAGCATTCTACAAGTTCTAGGACCCCTTGGTCATTTGGCTCTACGTCGTTCTCATCTCGTTGGTCGTGCTCTTCCTTTGGTTCTGATTCCGAAGATGCCATTTCCTCACTTACCATTTGGGTTCGGAGGTCGATGGAAAATTTCCGTCCTCCCTTTTCCATCGAGAGTGTGTTCTTCTTCTAGTTGTGGTTGGCTTTTGCCATGACCAGCCATCCCCTTCCTAAGATGGCGTCATACCCTCTTTTCTTGATGGGAGTCACCACGAAGTCTAACACAAACGGTTGTGTTCCAATCATCACTTGCTCGGCCATGAGGGTCCCTAAGGGTTTAATCCCATTTTGGTCGGCACCTAGTAAGTTGAATGTAGGGGGCCACAGAGTGGGTTTACCAAGTTTCTTCCATGTCTCCTCCGGGAGGACATTCACTACGGACCCGCCATCTACTATGGTGTCCGTCAGTATCATCCCTAGGATTCCCATTTCTACCACTACTGGGTGTCGCCCATTATTTACTGATAGTAACATAGGATCTGCTACTGATCCTCCAGGAATGTTTGGTTGTACTGTCTCGGCAGTCTCTGTTTGTACGATGGCCGCAGGACGTACGGGAAGGGTATTAAGTACGGCTATCCTCAACTAGGGTAGAGTCTGTAGGAGATCCTAGAGTTTAATTGGTATCTCTGTTTGTAATATTTTCCCAATGATATTTTCTTCGGCATTCGTCCATCTAGAGGGGCTGGCGTGGTCCCCTGCATCCTTCATGGCCTTTCCAATGTCCTCTCGAGCCTTTTGTAATCGTTGTTTCTCCGTACGAGGATCGGGGTACCGAGCCTCTTTTGTTTGGCTCCGGGTAATTGCTAGAACCTTTTCTTCATCGACGGTCAAGTAATTCACTCCGGGTTTCGTCGGACAGGTCGCATCTTCATGGTCTCCTGGGCCGCACCATCGGCACAACTTCTGGAATGTCTCACCTTTGTCACAGTCTCGGGCAAAATGACCCCACTGGTTGCAGGCCCGACACTATATCATTGGCCTTCCCTTCAGGTCATATTGTATCTGGCTCCTGTTGGTATTATCACTATTTCCTCTTCATCCACGTCGGTTATTTCGGTATCCTCCGGATGATGTCGTGTTGTTGTTCTGCTGCCCTGTGTTGACCGTCCCAGAGGTGGTCGGTTGCTCTTGTGTAAAGAGGACTTGTGGGCCCCACACCTTCATGTTATACGGGCATTCCTTAATGGAATGGCCCATAACTTGACAGATATCACAAAATAATTTCCTGGGACATGAGCCCTTCGTGTGCCCCTTTTCTTTGCATTCTGTACACCATAGCTCCCCTTCATCGTTTCGTCCCGTGTTTCCCTTCATGGATTTGAATTCCTTCATCATTCGCTCCATGTCTTTTTGAAGTGCCGTGACTTTCTTCTTTTCTGCACCGTCACTGTCCATCTCCTCTTCCGAAGTGTCATCCTCCTCTTCGGAGGAAGAAGACTAGTGTTTCTTTTTCTTTGACGTTTTCTGCTCACTCTCCAGGTCCATTGCCCGGTTGTATGCGTCATCATAAGATGTAGGAGGAACTATTTTCATTTTCCTCTTCAGGTGCGACTGTAGTCCTTCTACGAACCACCTTTTCTTTAGGCCGTTGGCTGGCTGGCTTTCCATTTTGCCGACAAATTCTTTTAATTGTCGCCCATAAGTTTGTACGGATTCCTTCCTTGTTTAGTCCCATATATTTCCGAGACAATTTCATTGTCATCTCGGAGTAGCCTGAATTATTTCTCAAATGCTTTCTGTAGTTCATCCCACGTGGTCACTCTTGTTTTATTAAGGTCGGAGTACCAGTCAATTGCCACCCCTCGGAGGGTTGCTGGGAATTGTGTCATCCATTCATCTTGGTCGGCGACTCCATTTGCCAACCAAATCGTTTTACACGTACGGAAATGCCATACGGGATCTTCCTTTCCGTCCCCATGAAATTTTGGTAACTTCTCTTTGTTACCCGCCATATTATGCTTCGGAGGTGGACAGTTGGTCTGTACCAACTGTGGTGTTGGTTGGGTCTGTGGTGTTTGTTGTACAGGCTGTGCCAAAGGCTGGACTAGTCCTGTAGGCGTAGGTCCTCGGAATATATTTCTTGGGTTTACGGATGTTTCTGAACCACTGGGAGTGATGTGATCCTTGTGCCTTTCCGTCACTTCAACACTTTCAGCGGCAACTACGCACTCGTACTCCCTTCGTTCGGCTTCCTCTTCAACCTTCCTTCTGGCTTCCGTTCTTGGAGTTAATGTCAGGGTCTCAAACAAGTTTCTTGTTTCCTCTAAGAGCTCCCCCTTGTCACTGTTACCGTCTTGGTTAGGTTCTTCTCGACCGTCGCCTTCACCTGCCCCCTCCGGCAGTCTTTCGGCACGTCTCCGCAACCTTTCCCTACGCTCGGCTTGTTGTTTGACGAGGATAGTCTTTCGAATAGCTTGTTCTCCCTCGAGATCCCTTTGTAGATTTCTATTTTTATTTAATTGATTTGGCATAAAGCTTTTCTTTATTCTGATATCAACACAAGGTTTTGCAAAATAGATGGACACTTTTTATTCATTCATAATTCTTATTACAATATTCAGGTGAATGACCTTGTCATTCTTATTTTCCCATGTCCCTTCTCCCTTCGGTCACTATTACATACTTCTACTCCCGACGGTGTTTTCCATCATGTTCCTCTTCGAGACGTGTACGCTCCCGTTCATGGTACTCTCAGAGGATGGCTTGCCGTCGTTCCTCTCGAGCACTTTCCTCCACACGAGCGTGTTGTGCCAACCAAACTTGTGCCAACAACCTTGGAAGATGGTTTAGCAGACGGTTGGCTGTAGGGTTGGCCTCGATGGTAGACCACGCGACACTTTGTGGGACTTCCGCTTTGTATGCTTCCCTACGGACGTAGGTTTCTATCGCCGCCTGCAATAGAATTCGGAATTCTCTTGTTTGGTTATCCTCCCCTTCGTACAGTTCTGTACGTGCATCGTCTGCTTCGGGGTTTATTTCGTCAACGGACAATCCCATTGTCCCCGTCCGCCATTCAGTTCTGAGATCGTCTAGGCAGCGGCGCCAAATGTTTACCCAATGGGGTAACCAGGTTTACGCATAGACTTTACAAGACTGGATTACGAGAATTTTTTAACGAAAGTCTTTTATTTACATCTATATTGAAGTACATACATTGTAGCCACCAGAACATGATGTCTTAATTACAAAGTACCAGCATATATATAAACCTCGAACCGGTGCGATCAAACGTCGCC
>MU227518.1:23849-89032 GCA_018584345.1 Thuja plicata
CCAACACCAAGTCTTGAATGGATTCTTGAACTTGACAAGGGCTTTGGAAGAAGATGGATGGAGAGATCACCAAAAGGGCACTTTTTGGCTTGAATCCTTCAATGGCCTCCAATGGATCTCCTTCATGGAAATGGATACTTGAGAATGATGGATGCTTGCTTCAAATCTTTCTTAATTTCTTGCTTGGACTTCACATCATAAGGATGCTTGATGCTTGATTAGAAGACTTCAATTGCTTGATTGTGGTTATTCATGCTTAGAGAAAATGAGAGGAGAAGGCTCCCTTTTATATGAAATTAGGGCACAATCTTCTAAGGAGGCCTAAATAGGATAATTCAATCATAATTTAAGCCTTTAACCCTAGGAGAGGACCTATATTAAATATAATTTAGGAATCAACCAATTCAGAATCTAAAACAACCGACCCGGAAGTGGGAGAAAACTTTTTGTGAAGACCGACATCCTGGAAACCAAAAGTTAATGGGATTTGGACCCTAGAACAGGGTCAAGGTTGGCCCTATCCTAGGACAGGGTCAAGGTTGACCTTTTCCTAGGGTAGGGTTGAGGTTTACCCTGTCCTAGGGTAGGGTCAAGGTTGACCATGTCCTAGGAGGTCAACCCTATCCTCAGATCCCAGGATCACAAGTCAGAGACCCAGAATGCAGAATTTAGGTCATAAAATTGAGGTTAGAAAGGAAGGTCAGGGGGGAATCCATGTCATTATTAGGAACCCATTTAGAGTTTCTTGTCATGACCCCAAACCACTCACTCAGAAGGCTAAACCAGTCTCCTATGGAAGTGCTTCCATTTTCTGACTATACAAATCCAAATACTGTAAGTCGGCCAACATCACTGTTTCCACTCGACAATTTCACTGGTGCTCAGTACTGAACAAAATTTCTCATCACAAAAAATTTTTCTCAACCCAAACAAATTTTCTCGGCATAAACCAAACTTGCTTGGCACAAAACAGCAAGAAAAATTGTCTTTGAAAGATAAATAATAAATTACTTTGCCAGAGTGCCAAGTGATCAAGTAAGCTTTTATTTTCCTTAACTCAACCATTCACTTTGTCTTCTTGTTAAATCTTCTTCATCAATCAATAGATATGTTACTCAAACAGATAACAATAGTCTCACTAGTTAAGGTTTGACATCAATGACAAAATAACAATTGATTGCATTGTCACTTTCCAACAATCTCCCTCTTTGGCATTGATGGCAACACAAAATATTAAAACAATGATTTAACAAGCTTTGTTACCATACAATCCAAAAAATCACCTGTGTTCCTTGATATGAAAAAATCTTCATTAATGTCTTTAGCTTCATTCTTATTCTCATCAGTAAAACATTTCTCCCTTTGTGTCTGTAATCACATGGTAATCATCTATGTCTAATCATCCATAGACTCCCTCCGAGTAGATAATCACTTTAATGTTTTCAATAGTAACTTCTTCCTCTATATAGGTAATCTCTCTCTCTCTCTCTCTCTCTCTCTCTCTCTCTCTCTCTCTCTCTCNACTCTCTCTCTCTCTCTCTCTCTCTCTCTCTCTCTCTCTCTCTCTCTCTCTCTCTCTCTCTCTCTCTCTATAGTTAATCTCTCCCTCTAGGCAATCTCTCCCTCTAGGTAATCTCTCTCTCTTTGACAACAATGCCAAAGACTTCGATATCTTTATCATGTAGATCTTTTGTATCATGCTGATACTATCATCTTGATTATGACTGATTTTATTTTTTTTCCTTGTCCAACTTCACAACTTTAGTCAACAACCTAAAGTGTGACTTACTGTGCATCAATGTGTCAAGTATTGTGAATGTAATATTTGATGCAGCAGTACCATACTTAACTTAATTAGCCTCTTTTAGGGGAGTCACCCCCATTTTACCTCATAGATACTCATGAACATCCTTGGGTAGTGCCTTTGAGAATATGTCTGCTAATTGTTCTTTAGTGTTCACATAATCCAGTCTCACTTCTTTATTCTAAACTAGCTCCCTCAAGTAATGATACTTGATAGCTATGTGCTTTGTCTTTGAGTGCATAACATGTTTTTTTGAAATATTAATGGCACTCATGTAATCACAATATATGAAAATTGGTTCAATGATTTCTTCCTTCATACCTTTCAGTAGTATCTTCAACCACACAATGTTAGAACAATTGACTGTTGTTGCCACATACTCAGCTTCAGCTATAGATTGTGAGGTGTAGTTATGTTTCTTGCTGTCCATGAGATCAATATTTTTCCTAAAAGAAATGCTCCACCAGTAGTGCTTTTCCTGTCATCAATATTTCCAGCCCAATCAGAGTCAGTGTAAACTTTGAGTTCAAACTTGTCATTCTTCTTGTAGTATAGACCATAGTCATCAGATCCTTTCAAATATCTTAGAATCCTTTTTACTGCCATCATGTGGGTTTCCTTGTGGTTAGCAGAAAACCTTGCAACAATTCCAACATTTAGGGAAATGTCAGGTCTACTGTGTACAACATACTATAGTTTTCCAATCATTGATCTATAGAGTGTTTGGTTCACTTCTTTTGTGTCATCATCTCTTTTCAGCTTCTATCCAGTAGCCATGGGTGTACTCACTAGTTTGGACTCTTCCATTCAAAAAAATTTCAGTATCTCCTTGATATATTTAGATTGAGTGATATAGATACCATTCTTTATTTGATAAATTTGTACGCCAACAAAGAATTTTATTTCACCAAACATAGAAATCTCAAATTTAGTTTACATCTATGTTGCAAATGTATGGCATAACACATCTTGTCCACTAAATATGATGTCATCTAAAAAAATTTCAGCTAATAATGTACCTTTTCTTTGCTCTATTTTCAAGTATAGGTTATTGTTGTCATTGGTTCTTGTAAATCCAATATTGATCAAATAATTGTGCAATCTCTCATACCATGCTCTTGGTGCTTGCTTCAGTCCATATAGTGCTTTGTGTAATCTGCAAACCATATTCCTTTTGTTTGGGTCAACAATACCATCAGCTTGCTCAATATACACTTCTTCTTCCAAGATACCATTGAGAAATGCAGACTTCACATCCATCTGATAAAATTTGAATCCTTTATAGGCTGCATATGCAAGTAAGGTTCTAACTCCTTCTAATCTTGCAACTGGGGTGAATGTTTCACCATAGTCAATTCCTTCCTCTTGTACATAACCCTTGCATACTAGTCTAGCTTTGTTTCTTGTCACATCTCCATGCTCATTCAGTTTATTCCTGAATACCCACTTTGTACCAATTACATTTTTATCCTTTGGCCTAGGTAAAAGTGTCCAAGTCTTGTTCTTCTCAATTTGTTCAATTTCCTCATTCATTGCCTGTATCCAATCTTCATTTTCTAAAGCATCTTTCACTGTTTTGGGCTCAAATTCACATAATAGACATGTGTCATCTCTCAACTTACTTCGTGTCATAACTATAGAATCCTTCGATCCAATGATTTGATTAGAATTGTGGTGTCTCCTCACATATTTTGCTAGAGTAGGCTCAGGTCTTGCTTTAGGTTCATTATTTTTATTCAGTTCTGGTTGATTCTGAGACTCGACATCTCCATCAGATATTTTGGCATTCACTTCTTGTTGCTCAGAAACTCCACTCTGTGACTCAGTAGGTGCATGTTGTTTCTCAGCAATAGCCTCAAGTAATGTATTAGAATCTTCCTCATCTAGATATACAAATGATCTGTAGCTTTGAGGCTCTTGTGTACTTTTAGCTTCATTCCTTTCTACAAACTCATCAATTCTAACATTTGCACTTTCCACAACTTTGTTAGTATTAAAATTCAAACATTTGTATGCTTTTCTTTTCGTTGAATAACCAAGGAATATGCCTTCTTCACCTTTAACATCAAGTTTTCCATTTTTTTTGTCCTTTAGTATAAAATTTTTGCTTCCAAATACTTTAAAGTAGTTTACACTAGGTCCATAACCATACCAAAGTTCAGAAGGTGTAGCATTTGTACCTTTCTTGTATTGTACTCTATTTAGGGTATAGACTGCAGTACTTATAGCTTCTTTCTAGTATTTTTGTGCAACATTATTCTCCATCATTAGTGTTCTTGTATAGTCCATGATAGATCTATTCTTGCGTTCAGCAATACCATTTTGTGGAGGTGTCCTTGGTGCAGACATCTGTCTCTTTATGCCTCGGTCATTGCAGAACCTATTTAACTCATTAGAAATAAACTCTCCACCTCTGTCAGGTCTTAAACATTTCAAACTTTTTCCTATTTCCTTTTCAACTTTAGCTAAGTACCATTTAAATAACTAGAATGCATCAGATTATTCCTTGAGAAACATTACAGTCATAATCCTTGAATAATCATCAAAAAATAGAATAAAGTATCTAGCACCACAGTAGCTTCTTTATCCAATGGGACCACAGAGATCAGTATGGAATAATTCCATAATTTCCTCTAAAATATGTTTTTTACTCTTGAAACTAGACTTAGTCATCTTTCCTAGTTGACATTGTTTGCACATTGCATTCTCAGGTTTCTTAAACTTAGGTAGCCCTCTAACCTTTTTCAATTTACTTATGCTTACCAAGTTATCAAAGTTCACATGACACAACTTCTTATGTCATAAGGAAACATCATTGTACTGTGAAAAAAAACATGTTTCTTTAGATAAGTCCAGATAAAATAAGTTACCTTTAGTCTGATCACCACTTCCAACTAGTTCTCCTGTAGAGTCATAAATATTTGTTTTTCTATGATGGAACTCAACTCTGTAACCAAAAGTTTTCAGTTGTGCAACACTCAGCAAATTGTAATTAAGATCATCAACCCAATACACATTATCACATCTGATTTTGTCAGTCAAGTTAATCAATCCTTTACCTTTGATAAGACATGGTGTATCATTACAAAATTTTACATATCCTCCTTTACATTGGTTTAGGGTTTCAAACTTATCCTTGTCACCAATAATCTGATGGGAACAACCATTGTCAATGATCCAATGATTGCCTTTACTTTTATAAGAAATTAATGCAATTTTCTCATCATCATCAGAATCTTCTTTCATTGCAACATAAACAACTTCTATATCATTGTCATCGGAATTGTCAGTATCATTTTCAGAAGTTTCTTTAGCAATATAACAAGATTTCTTACCTTTGTCTTTGTAATCCTTATATTTCCTAAAGTCTCAGTCATCCTTTCTGTCTTTGTATTCTTTGTATTTGTTGTCCTTTCTTTCATCTTTTTCATTCTTATCAGGACATCTAGGAGCTATATGACCAACTTTATTGCATGAAAAATAAACGATAGGAAGTTTACCTCTGTATTTTCCTTTTCCTTTGGACAACCTTTTTTCCATAAGTGCTTCAAGTTCTTCATGATCATCATCAGTAGTGTCACTATCATTGTTTACATGTTTCTTTCCTTTCTTAGATTTATTGAGAACCAACTGTAATCTAAAATCATAATCAATACCTTGTGGATTGTAGTTATCATAATTTGACATTTCAAATGCAGTGAGTCTACCTATCAGATTTTCCAGATTTAGATTATTGTTAGGAGTACATCTCAGTTCTTGAATTGCAGAAACTCTAATAGCATATACAGGAAATAAAGTTCTCAGTACCTTGCTTCTAATAGTGTTCTCATCTATTGTTCCATTAGCTCCTCTAATGGAATTTACAACTTCTTTTACTCTACCATAATACTAGTTAACATTTTCACCTTCTTGCATTTTCATCTCATCAAACTTACCTCTTAGACTTTTTGATTTAGCTCTCATCACATTTGTGTCTCCACCATAGACAGTTTCTAGTTTATCCCACATCTGCTTTGCATTTGTGCAACTCTTTATAGCATCAAACTCTTAATAGCTCAATGAGGATGCAATCTCAAACATTGCTTGATTGTGCTCTTGCTTTTCTCTTAGTTGTGTAGCTGTGAGAGGAGTAGTAGGTGATACATAGTCATTTTCAATAAGTTTCTTAGTATCATCTCCAATACCAGCCAGATGCATTTTCATCAAACTCTGCCATGTAGGGAAGTTATCTTTGTTCAGTGTCAGAACCTCCTTTTTATACATCTTGATCTTTTCACTCCAAGTACCTTCAAACTATTTTCAGGAGACCAAAGCTCTGATACCAATTGTTAGAATGAATTTAGAATAACTAAGAGAGGAGGGGTGAATCAGTTATCCTCAAGTCTAGAAGTATAAAATAAAAATTTTTGTATTTCAGATCTACTCGATAGCAGTAGCATATGTCAACAATTTAATCATGCAGTTTACTGTATAATGTAATTAGCTTGTAGAAACATAATAGTAAAAAAATTATAAGCATTCACACAAGTTGACACAAGTATTTAATGTGGAAACCCAATATGGGAAAAACCGCCAGTAACATGCTACCAAGTTTCCCTCTTCTGAAGTGATCTCTATGAGGAGCCAACCCTGTTAAAGGTTACAATAACACACCATTAGGTGTGACTTCGTTAAAGGATTTAAATCACCCTGTTAGGAGTGGCCTTGTTAGAGGAATTAGAACATTCCACATGAATTTCACCTTGTTAGAGGATTTATACAAATGATTATTAGGTCAACCTTGTTAAAGGATTTTAACTGATACAATGGTTAGAAAGTAATCAGCAGTTGTAATCTGATACATACAACTTGTTTTGAAAATTCAGATCTAATTACAGCTCTAAGGCTAACTTACTGGATGGTCTGCATTGTCATTTCAATCTTCTGATCTACTTAGAAATTTGTCAAGAAATCACACATGCAACTTTCTGCTTCTATGTTCAGCCTTCTCTGCTAGGTCATGCCAATCAGTAAATCAACTATGCAATCCTCTTGCATATACACATCCACTTGCACACTCAATTAATAACCCCTTGAGGTTATCATATACCTCTTTGTCTAGGTCTGATAAATCTTTTCCGCTTAATCAAGATCGTAGATCTTAGGTTAGGTCAGATCCAACATATCATTCCATCATTACATTACATTTACTTCTCCAACATAGTCTCTAATTAAATCTTGAAACCATCCATTAATTATGGTTACCCATACATTAAATGACATGGATCAATCTTTAATTAACTTTACATATCCCAATAAAATTAACTAAGTCGGCTACAAATCTCAAATCTCATTATTAATCCAAATATTGTAAGGCATCCAACATCACTATTTCCACTCGACAATTTCACTAGTTCTCAGCACTGAACAAACTTTCTCATCAAAAACATCTTCGCTCAACACAAAAAAAATTTCTCGGCACAAGAAACTTTGCTCAGCACAAGCCAAACTTTCTCGGCACAAAATAGCCAGAGAAACCGTCTTTAAAAGATAAACAACTAATTAGTTTTCGAGAGTACCAACTAATCAAGTACCCTTTTATTTGCCTTAACTCAACCATTCACTTGGTCTTCTTGTTAAATCTTCTTCACCAATCAATAGATATGGTACTCAAATAGATAACAATAGTCTCACATGTTAAGGTTTGACATCAATGACAAAATAACAATTGCTTGCATTGTCACTTTCCAAAAAGAATATCTAGACTTGGTACAAGTGAATAATATAGTGATACAAGATTCAACAATAATAAGTATTGAAAGACAACGCTTCTATATTGATATCATGTATTACCTTAAGAATTCCAAGTGTCCTAAAGTCATGTCAGACAATCAAAACAGGAGTCTCAAATTGCAAGCTCATAAGTACACCCTGGTTCAAGGATATTTGTATCGGAAAGATAGAAATAGTCTACTATTGTTATGTTTAGATAAAATCCAAGCTAAGAAAGTACTAGTTGAAATGCATGCCAGAGTATGTGGAGGGAATTTTTCTGCTAAGAAAACTTCCCATAATATTTGAGGGTTGGATATTATTGGCCAAGTATATTTAAAGATACTCATGCATTTGTTGGGATATGTGAGCCTTGCCTGAGGTTATCAAATAAGTTAAAGTTCTCAGGTGCCCTGTTGTTGAACCCTGTGAGTGCTGAAGCACCTTTTTCAATGTGGGGTATTGATTTTGTTGGAGAATTTTTAGAGAAATCTAGTGGAGGACACAGTTGGATACTTGTTTCCACTGACTATTTTACCAAGTGGATTGAAGCTATTCCCACTACAAAAACAACAAGCAAAGTAGTTACTAAATTTTTACTAGAAAATATTTTAACCTGATTTGGTGTCCCTGCCAAGCTAGTGATGGATAATGCTTTTTTTTTAGATATGATGAAATAAAGGATTTTTGCAATGAATATGGGATTATAATGTCTTATTCATCCCCATATCATCCTCAGGAAAATGGCCAGGCAGAATCCAGCAGTAAAAGCATTTTGAAGATTCTAAAGAAGACCTTGGAAAATAATAAGAGAGCTTGGAACATAAAGTTGAAACTAACTCTATGGGCTGATAGAATAATAGTCAAGAAAGCCACTGGTAATTCACCATTTGAACTTGTATATGGTTTACAGTCTAGAATGCCAATGAACAATTTGTTACATGTATACAAGTTTATTCAGGAGTAAGAGCTAGAAATATCTGACCCAATGAAAGACAAAATAATCCAATTAACAGAGCTTGATGAAATCATAAGAGAAGGTCAGAATGAGAACATAAAATTGCAACAAAAAAATGAAGTATCTTTTTGATAAGAGAGCATGTTGCAGAAAAGTTATACCTGGTGATCTAGTGCTCCAATGGAATGTAAGAGCAGAGGACAAAGGGAAACACAAGAAGTTTGAATCCTTATGGCTTGGTCCCTTTATTGTTTCTCAGAATTTTGGTAAAGATTCCTATATATTGAAGAACATAGATGAGGAAGAATTTGAATTGACAGTGCATGGGTAATTTCTAAAGCCATTCTTCAATTGAGAATGAAAATTTTGTGCATAGTAAATTTATGTATTATATGTAAATAAGTGTGTTTCTTTCAGTTGTGTGTTTCTTTCTGCAATAGGTTAGTCAGCACCTTTTGAGTGATCTAAAACCAGAGATTCTATGGTTCTTGATATAAACTTGTGTTTAAACATCCTCAGATAAAGCCACTGTTGGCTGTATTTCTAGTTTTGTAGTCTAACAAGAAATGTTTTGAAATCCCTAGTCATTTCCATGCTTAAGAGTTGAAAATCCTATCTAGATTTGTCCAAATACCTCTTCATGTGGTGATCTTCAAGCCAAAATCAAGAAAGAATGCAAAAAACCATAAGTCCTAGGTTATCCTCTAATAAAAAATGGCTAAAACCCTAATTCTCTTAGTCATATTTCTATTTTGAAGTTACTTTATCATACTTAAAGTCTTTGATATATCATGTTGTTTTTTAAAGTTAGTCGCTAATCTCTTAAAGCTCAGAGAATATTCTATAAAATCATGCGACTTAGCGAAAAGGCCTTATTGGCATTATCTCCCAAGGAAACGAATATACTTTAAATGGAAAGGAGACTTAGTGTGGACCGTCTGTCTCTAGTTTCATCCAACTGGGGTCAAGAAGTCTCCTAATAAACTCAACAATTAGAAAATCTTTCAGCGACACTAAGTTCCTTTGGTCGCAAATTCTCCTGAGTAAACCAGAGTTAAATGCCAGTTTTAATATCTATGTTAGTCGCTCGGTCGTAGAATAAAGTAAGGGTTAAGTGAAAAATCATGAGACTCGGTGACAACCATCAGATTAAAATAAGATCCAATGGTTGGTGCTAAGTCGCTGAGAAATTTTGAAAAGTCAAAGATGATTCAGCGATTAAGAGACAAAAGGGATAACATTGAGACATGTGTTCAAATATGCAAAGGTTATTTGTTATTCACGTAGTCTCTGAGAAAAAATTAAAGTAAAGATTTCATCTGCTGACTTAGAGATGATAGTCACATAGTCTAATGGTAAATTAGGGTTTGCCTTGAAGATCTTGAGACTTAGCACATAACATTAGATATAGATGAATGAAGATATACCATAGTCAGGTAATCTCTAGATGAAAGCAACAAGTATAAAATTATTCAATGTTTAGGAGAAAAATTATAGTCCCGTTATCTCAAAATAAATTATCATTTAAAAGGTTTTCATAGAGATAGGGAGATTACATAGTCACCAAGTCTCTAAGAGGTAACCAAGGTTTAAGATGAGCTATTAGAATCCTCAGTCATGAAGTCTTAGAGAGAATATGAGTCAAGTGATTTCATTTGGTGACAAAGAGATAACCATTGATCAGGAAGTTGATCATGTGGCAGTCACAAGGTCTTAGTAAGAAACTATAGTTAAGGGTAAATCTTAGTGATAAGGAGACAATGCAGTCATGAGGTTGCTAATAAAAGAACCAGAGTTTGAAACAAAGAATTTTCTTCGGTGCCAAGATGTAAAATTTCTAGCCAATGGAAATTAAGAGATTTATGACAAGTGTGTTAATAGGTAGCTGAGTTATATTCAAGATAGCCAATTAGATCAAATCTAGATCCTCTTTGAATATAATAAGAGTTTTTTATAATGCACTCATTCAAATTTGATCTCCTGTAACTTTTAGAGGCTACAGATAGGAAGGAAATTGATTTCACAGCACAAAGAATTGAAGACAAAAGTGATTGAATGGCAAATCTATTGATTTGTGCATTGATGGTTTTGAAATAAATAGAGGTTATTGTTAATCATTACATTTTACCAAAACTTTCTTGTTTTTAGAGTAATACTTGCTAAGTAATCAGTGTGTGCAAAAAATAGAGCTACTAGGATTTGCAGAGTAAAACAAGCAGGTTTTTAGTTCATAATATAGGGAATTTGGGTAGTAATCAGTGCTCCAGAGAAAATTGAGTGAATTACAGTTGGAAGTGAGTGTTCTGGGGATAGATTTGTTTCAATATTGGTAAAGATAAAGTGTGATAAAAAAAAAAGATACGATGAATCAAGCAATGAGTGTTGCTTCTACCAGCGAGAAAAGTAGTGATGCCGAGGAAGATATGAAAGGGAAAAGGAATTAATCACAAGAATTTATCACTTTGCTGCCTAGATGTAGCCAAAATAGAAAGGTAAATGCTGACAATCTCATTGATGATTTGTCGTACATTAGGGATGCTAAAACTCCAGGTTCTTCTGGTTATTCTCTTTTCAATTACATCTACAAGAATAGTGATGAAGTTATTCCTATTTCAAACCCATGGACTTGTGGATTAGTGAAATTAGTAGTCCCTAATATTTTTATAGATGCTGATTTCATTCTAGAGATGGCCAGTAGGTATGACGTCCTTACTAAAACCATAAAAAGGGATGATGGAAAAGCCCTCGTAACCCTAGATAGAAATTTATTTATGAAGGAGTTCAATGTATATCATCCAATCGCTATGGAGATAAATTTAAAAGGTTTAGAGGCCATATATACAAGAGAGTCTGGTATTGCATCAAAGTTGATTCAGGAGTATCATGTTCCTAGAAGGATGAAGAATTACATAGAACCTATCCCAGGAAATACTCCCTACTACTATAAGGACCTTAACTTTTATGTGAATTATATTTCCTATGCACTGTCCACAGTTTTGGGAGGGGATGGAGGTTATGAGTGAATAAGTTCATATAGCCTTATGATTTTCTTAGATATGTAGAGCCCTCATACTAGCAGAAACTATGATTATATTCAATATATAATTGATAAAATGTATCAAGGGTTTGGTTATATCCGAAACAAGGAGAAATAACCTAAATTCATGGATTATTCAAAATCCAGCCAACCCAATACAATTCTGGTTAAGAGTTTGGAACTACACCTCTAGGGAGAAAGAATTTTGTGGACTTCAAAACTGGGTAGTTTATCCAATCATCAAGTGTTTGGGTGTACTATACAATACAAGGCTTCCAGTGATAGTGTTGAAATTGCTAAGACCATGCTAGTGTGTTGACAAATGGCCAGGAGACCACAATTTGGGGGACTTTTACTATGAAAATAATTACACTTTGATAAGGGTTTATGGTTGTACTCACCCACCCCATATTCTCCCATTTCATGTGCCACCTAGAATTGCAGCAATGGATTTCATCCAAAAATTTATCTTAACAGACATGGATCACCTACCTCCTTATAGAAAGGGTACATTTACCCCTAGATAATTCAGAATCTACAACTTCACAATCGGTAAAAGGGAAGTCGATCAAGTAAATAATTGGTTAAGCCACTATAATATCAATGTAGCCCTATATAGATACATTGACACATAAGGTTTCATAATGAGTGCTAAGAATCTCTTAACACCTACTATTCCCTTTACTAGAGAACATGACCAATGTATCAAGCAAGACCTCATTAGAAACATAATGGAGGATGAAGAATTCAATCAAAGGGCTAATAAATTTAGTGAATTAATGGATTTATAGAGACAAGTGAAGAGGAAAGGAACCTCTTTTGGGGGTTTCTTCCCATATTTACCATATCTAAAAAGACTTGATGCCATGATTGAGTCTTAAAAGTTTTTATGTGAATAACTTGAGGATGCACTTGTTGTGAAGGATAAAGGCCACAAAGGGAATTCTTCATCAGAATATGAGGAGGATAGTGATGGAGGCTATTTAGTTCCTAGCCCCCCTCCAATGGATCATCCATTTGTTGAATAACACGTAGCAAAAAGAGAAAATATAATTGACTTAACATAGGTACCTGAGACTCAAGTCACTAATGAGCCCCCATTAAAGAAACAAAGAGTAGAAATAGGGGAACCATCTCATCATAAGAAGAAAGAAAATAAAAAGGATAGAATTGGTGCTCTAATCATTGGTGATAGGGCCGATTATCATCAACTTAGAAAGAAGATAAGACAAGAAAAAAATTTGCAAAAAGATGACGAAGAGGAAATTGAATTGCCTCTTCTAGCATCCACAGATTAGATATTGTTGCATCAAGAGAAATTTGTAAGTGATAATAACTTCATCAAGACTAAAGAATTTAAAGATTTTCTTATTTGGAATAAGTAGAAGCAGGTGGGGGTACATTTACAATTAGAAGGAGGAGATCCAGTGACAAGTGAGGCCTTGCAAGTATTGCAAGATTAAGATCCTACATCAGAACAAATAACACCAGAAGAAGCTAGGAAATTGGTAAAGTCCAGTGGAATGTTTTTGGTGGAAGGATGGGACTTAGCCTTAGCCTTCATAATTGACCAAATAAGGAAGAAACCTGATGTCAAGCTATTACCAGAAGTCTAAGTTGGAGAAATGATAAGAGGATTTGGATATAATCCAAAATCCTAGGTCCTAGCAATGTGGTGCTTAGCTCCAAAGGATCATAATCCATCCTTGCTGAATATACAAGAGAAAATAGATGGGAACAAGATCATTTTGTTCTATCCAGAACATAAGAGACTTAGAAATTTCTTAGTTTCTCACCCATTTTGCACAACTAAATGAAGCTAAGGCTTCCCAAATGTATGAGAGATTTAATAAACTCGCTGGTCAAACCAGTGGTATAGTTAACGACAGGGAGTTGTGTCTAATAAAAATCAATGCACGAGAGAAGATCATAAAGGAATTGACACAAATATTACTAGATATGCCTGAGGTTTCCCCTCTTGAACCTAAAGAAGGAAAAGATGTTGAAATTCAAATAGAAGAAACAGAGCAGGCTGCAACAAAAACAGAGCAACAGGTCAGTGAGCATAACAATGTTGTTTTAGAAGCATTGAGTGAAATTTTATAGCATAGGATTGAAGTAATAAATGATAAAGCTGATGTAGTTTATAGTGCCTACGGTAAATTTCCTCACTTGAAAGTAGAAGTCAACGATTTTGTATTAGTTTTGAACCCTTACTATGCTACATGGTTAGGAAGAATAGGATTATTTAAGAGGTTAGCATCTTTGTGACCATTGAGATTAGATCTGCCAGAGATAGTAACCTAGGTTGGGGTGGAGATAGAATAGATAGGGGAAACCTTGTCCCTTTTCAAGGACAAAGGAAATCATATTGAGGAAGGATTAAATATGTTTGGGCCTAGTTACAATGGATTTGTGCCTTTAATAATATCAGAAGATAGTCAAATCAAGTCACTAGGGGTATGGAGCTCCAAATTTGACATTGTACTACCTAATAAAGAAGTGTATGTTTCTGAAAAAGGAGAATTAAATATGCAAAGATATAATAATATCTTAGATGAGGCAATTAACGTAGAAAAATATTTTAATAAATTCATTAAAAATGTCAAAAGCATTACGGATGCAAGGTGGGAGAGGCAGAATACCCAATTAGGGAACATTCAGAGCTTTGAATGGCCGAAGGAAGATGATGTCACAACATGGGATGTTTTAACAAAGCCCAATAAGAAAAGTCATATCACTATTGACCTGGACATTATTGATAACGAATAGGAGAACACTTGGCACCTACTCTTTGAGCATATGAAGGTTAGTCATCTTGAAGAATAGTGTAGGTTAGCCTATAATGGAAGTCACTAGGTCTCGTTACAAATATCAGAGGCTATCATGAACACATACAGACAAAGGTGCCAGTGATCAAAAGAATAAAAAGAACAAAATCAGATTTCATTCCTCTATTTTTTCCATCCACTTCTTGGTTCCTTCTTGTCTTTTGTCTTTTCTATATTTTAGGGTTAGGTCTTAAAACCATCTGAAGCTTGTTGCATCCTTAATTATTAATGATTCCTGGATGTTTTTATCCTATAAATAGAGCATATTGTAACATTTTGAAATATGATGGAATATAATTACAAGGAAGACTAATACAATTTTGTCTGAGCCTCTGTACATTTTTTCTATTGAATGTATTTTGAAGCAGTTAGACATTAATAAAATACATTCTCAATCTCTATTTTATATCTTGTGTTGTCTCTTTTGTTTATTTTTAAGATTTTATGTGTTTATTTGTAAGACATTTAAATACATTAACTACAAGGTAGTTGTGCAATCATTTGTAAGGTCCCTCAATTAAGGAGTAATTCTTTCATATGATCCCATGAAGATGAATATTGATGTTTAAGATCTGATAAACAAAGTTATAGGATTGCGTGGATAGTTTGTAAGACATTCTATCTATGTTGCATATATTTTCATTAGTTACCTAATTGTTGATATGCATTCAAGATTGACTCTGTTGCCCATAGGATCAAGCATTGCTTTATGGTTTACCAAATAATTGTTCATCATCCAATATTTAAGATCAATCAATTACATTACATTCAGAAGAAAGCACACATTCATTAGTAATTGTATTCATAGAGTATACAATTCATTTTGTTGATTTCTTTAAGAGAGAATCAAATAGGTTAACCCTCCTAAGTTCTTAGAACTATAAAAGGAGAAGGATGAGAATGCTTATCACATTAGTATTTGTTGTTGTCAAGATAATGGTTTGGATAATTAAGCTCTGTATCAGGTTAATCACAGTCATTTGCATAGTTTTCTATCTATTGGTACATTAAAAGACATTAAAAAAATTAGTAAGAAAATATAATCCACTATAATAGATACTGTAAATCAGTTTTCATTCAAAGGTAATACCTTGCTGAGTTTGTGGGTCTCAAAAAAGAAGAAGGATCTTATCCAATCCTCATCAATTAGGATTTTCTTTCATATGGTAGATTGGAAATATACAAGATCAAGCATTTATATTATTTTAGGAGTATTCTTGCAATAAAAATCCCTAACAAACTCCATGTTTTATTGCCACGTCCTCTTTTTTGCAATGTCTCAAATTGCAACTTTGTTGCTATAACCTTGTGACTGCAATGTTGAATTTTTTGACCAAACACATATTCAATAAATTGAACACCATTTCTATCTATCTTTACTTGGTTATAATATGTTCCTTCAATAACAACTGAACCAGTAGCATATGGCTGTCCATCACCATCTATAATTTCTTATGGAAATTTGTATTTTACTTTCGTGCATCTTAGTAGATAATAATCTACACTTTCCGCATTGTTAGGATTTGCAACCACAGAAAAAATACCACCTATAGAAATCTAGATTAGATATTAAATTAATCATAAGTACAATAAATTAAATTTAAATAAAAGAACATGTACATGTGCATGCACCTATAACAACTAAATCATAAACACGCTCATAATCAGCTGAATATATAGGATTATGAATGTTTATGTGAATGTCTTTATCTCATAAGGAGGCATTCTGAGTAACTCCTTCATATCCCATCATAAAACATATCCATTTGCAATATTATCACATTGACTCATTGTATTATCTTCAATGCAGTCAGCACAGAAACATGATTTTTTTATTACTTGAATCAATAGAGGCTTGTGTTTTCCAGTACTCATCAATTGATGTAAACTTTTAATACCAAAAATTATTTGAGAATTCTAAGGATTAGATTGGTCTATATCTGTTACAAATATTAAATGAAATTTGTACATTTTTAGATCAACAATTATGATAAAATAGATAAAAATTAAATTAAATTTTAATTTAGTTTTTTCCTACAAACTATAAATTACCTTTCACTTCCCAAAAATAACGTTTGTTGTGTTTGGTGTCCCAAATATCAAATTTTTTTATTTATTTTTGGGTAAAAACGGCAGTGCCATTAGAAAATGTATATTAATAAAACTGCTTCAAATCCTCATAAGGGAAAGAAGCAGAAAGAAAGCCCTTAATCCTTGGCCAATACATACAAGTAGAGAAATATTATAGTATGGGAGAAAATAGAGGAGAATAGGACAAGGGCATGAACTTTACATACGTTATGAGTTTACACTTTGAGAAGATCCATTACAACAGAAAAAATATGGGACGACGTCCCTACCGACCCAAGATACTAAGAATATATGTTAATGGGGACCTTAACCTATACGACCTTCCTTAAGAGTAGTTGTTCCTAATTTCCCTAAATAGTCCAAAAATGGCATTTTCTTACTTGTAGACCATTACGGCTGCTATTGTCACTTCCCCTGTCGTTTCCCGCTTCTGTCTTGGGAGTTCTTTGATGAAGCTGGAGATAGCACTGATGGAGTAGACTCTGAGAGGCAAGTTTTGACATATGCTATGATAATAGATAGTCTTTCAAAGAGCAGGAATGCTTTGGCCATCATACCATTTGGAAGAATATCCATAATTTTCAATACTTCTTTTCGCAACAGTGCCTGGTCTCGTCCCTCCAGTGCCTGCTTGAGTATGTTATACAGCTTCACACACTCTTTCTTCTCTTCTAACTGCTGAGGAGGAAAAAGGCCCCCAACCCATGCTTTTGATCCCTGTAGGTTGTACTTCTGTAGTGCTATGTGTATTGCCTCATCCGAAACATAATTAGGAGAAAGCACTTTGCTAGCCATATCTAAAAGTAATGTATAGTCAGGGAGCATGTTTTACCAATTAGAGAGGAATACTGAGATGACTTGGGAGTGGTAGATATTGCTTGGCACGTCTAGTAGAAAAATCTCATCCCCTATGACGCCTTTTATTGCATCCAATATTTTATTTGGCAAGGCCTTAAACATCACTTGTATCTATCTATTGACGTATGGCCCTGAAATGGGGTGTTCCCAATTCTTGATGTTCAATAAAATTCATAGATTCTGTTCATGGTAGCCCATTGTGTAATTTCCGCTTGGTAATGATTGAAAGGAAATAGAGTAGTGGTTTAAGTGGAGGAATTAGGTATTTAAAGAGTCATTCCCTTCTTTAATTAGCATGATGCCTATCACATGGGTTTGTCCTATTTAATAACTCTGACTAATTCCCACGAGTTTCTAATTTTTAGAGATATTCTCTCTCTTGTGGATTTGGGCATATTCGGACGTAGATAAGCAGATCGTAGTTTCCATTTAATCCCCTTGTGTTGCAGATTCTGAGGATATTTTGCTTTTAGAGGAAATTTTAATACTCTGTTATAGATCAGTAGGACAAGTATGTAACAGGGATTCCAGCTCACCTTTTCCATGTGATTTTGCTGAACAACTTAAATTCTCACCACTTCTTGACAGGGCATCGATGGCCCAAATATGTGTGTTGGGGAGTTTTTGTATATTGGCCCGTGCGAGCGTATGAGTCTTGATTCCCCATAGGTCCTTTTAGTACCCTACCCTAATTACATACCACAGATATTTGATGAGATGTATATGGCACATGTGGGATGATGCAATTTCCTACTGCCCTCTCCTGATTACATATCCAACATATTTGATGTGTTGTGTTTGGCACATGTTGATTAATATAATTACCTGCTTTCTTTTGTATGTACTACCACTGATAAACCAGGGTGGAGGGCTTACATCACTTCCTTGTAGCAATGTGAGATTCTATATGAGGAGAATTTGGGAAGGAGCTTCGTGACTTCCTTGAGGATATATTGAAGTTCCTAGTTAACCAATGCTTTCATGGATAAGTATGAGATGATGATCAGTGAATCCCCCTCTATATGCAGCTCAGAGACCACCAAACGTAAAGCTTTTCTGACTCCACATAGGATAGCTCTAGCTTCTGCTAGATTATTGGTTCCATCTGGTAAGTTGCAATATGCTGCTACAATGACTGATTTGTCCCACCTCCTTAGAAAAAAAATTGCACTTGATCTCCCAGGGTTTCCTTTGCACCCACCATCCAAGTTGAGTTTAATAAAATTATCCTCTAGAGGTCTCCATTTGTAGTCTTTTCTAATCTTGGGAATTCTACCTATCAGAACTCCATGGAATGGAATGTGGATTTGTTTCCATTTGTTAAGAATTCCATTGTCAGAAGATGAGAATGTGGATGAGAGTTTTTTAGTATTAGCCACATGAGCATTCACCATTTCTGATATACTCTTTTTGGCCAAGATATAAACCTGTTCTACCGGGGAAGATTGGTGTCTGAATACTCTTTTGTTTCTTTCCCACCATATGTTCCACATTACTTCCATCGGGGTTACTCACCAAATACTAGAGAAGAAGGCCTCTTGGTTGGGGGGGGGGGGCACTAGAGTAGAATCATCTTCAGGGATTTGTGGAGGGGGCCCTGCCATCCAAGTTTGTTTAGTCACCATTTCCATACCTTTTGGGAAAAGTCACATCCTACCAAGAGATGGTCTGTGTCTTCTTCTACTAATTCAAATAGTGGGCATGGGAAGATATCCATGATCCCCAGCCTCTTTAATCTTGAGCTTGTTAGTATCCTGTCTTGAATAGCGAGCCATGTAAATGCACTGATTTTTGGAAGAATTTCATTGTGCCATGCAAATTTGTGAATGGGGAGGCTTTGGTTTGGTATATATACCAGAGAATTATACCCTTCTTTGACTGTGTAACTGCCCAAGTTACTCTTTTTCCATATCATCCTATCCTTCTCCCCACTGATGGATAGGAATCTGTTCCTTAATATGTTTTGGAGCTCTGATTTTTCATTAGGAGGAATCAGGAGATGGGAGAAGTCTTTCCATTTGTACTTTCAATCTTGTAGTGTGAAGTAGTCATGAAACTTGACTCCCCATTCTTGTTCAAGCACTATTCTGGCAAATTGGAGATGTTGACTGGAAGAGAGTTTTTTATGGCCATTCCATGACTCTGCCCAAAATAGTGCCTGATATCCCAAATTTATTTGCCATGATAGGTGGGGGAGTATAATTCTTCTACTATTGATAATGAAATTCCACATGGCAAAGCTTGAGGGGGGTTTATAAATTGAGAAGATTCTCTCTGGGGTGTCTGCATCAAGGTATTTTGTCCTTATAAGTTGGCTCCAGCGGCTCTTGGGTCTATCATAGATTTTCCAGGATAGTTTTTCCCCCAGGCTGAGGTTCCTCTCATGCAATTTATGAAAGCCCAAGCCCCCATTGGATTTAGGTTTGCAAAAGTTTTTCCAGGAAACTAGGGGAATTTTTTCCTTATTATAAATGTTCCCTTTCCAGATGAAGTCTTTTAAGAACTTGGATATTTTCTTTATCACCCTCGGGGGGGCATGGATGATAGACATTATATAATTTGGTATTGAGATTAACACTGACTTCACTAGGAGGATTGGACCTGCCAGGGAAAGCCATCTGGCTTTCCATGAAGTGATCCTTTCCCTAATGCTTGTTACCACCCCATCCCAGAATGCTAATTTTTCTTTGCCCTGGAAGAAAGGGATAATTTTAGCAGCTTTCAAATTGATGTTGAAGAGGAAAATTTTGGATTTAGTTTCATTTAACTTTTGGCCTAATGCCTCACAATATTCTGCCATAGTGTCTTTAATAACTTCAGCCTCTTTAACACAACCTTTAACAAAGAGTAGTGAATCATCTGCAAATAGGGTGTGTGAAATGGATAGGTGAGATTGTCTAATGTTGATCCCCTCGCATAGATCTGAAGTTTTTTTATGAGCAATGAGCCTACTGAGACCCTTTGCTAAGATGATAAAAAGGAATGGTGAGATAGAATCCCCCTATCTAACCCCTTTTGATGAGGATAAATACCCACACGGGCTCCCATTAATCATTACTAAAAATTTAGCACCTGATATGCAAGCTTGAATCCATTTAATCCATTTAGTGTGGAAACCCATTTTGGTCATAATTGCAGACTGGAAATTTCCAATCTAGCTTGTCGTAGGCTTTAGTCATATCCAGCTTAAGGATCATGGCAGGCAGACACTCTTCTTGGATAGTGTGCAGCACTTCATGTGCAATGAGAGACCCTTCTATTGTATCTTTCCCTGGAACAAATCCACATTGCTTCTCTACGATGATTTTAAAGCTTAATTTACCCAAGTGAGAGGCCATAGATTTAGATATAATCTTGTAAATTGTGATGAAGAGTGCTATTGGCCGAAAGTCTATAAAATTTTGTGAATTTTGACAATTGGGAATGAGTGTGATCATTGTGTTATTAAACTATTTGAGCATGCAGGAGTTTTTTCTAGATTCTTCCGTTGCTTTCAGAATGTTTGGACCCATGAAATCCCAAAAATTTTGGAAGAAGAAAGGAGTGAAATCATCCGGGCCCGGTGCTTTGTCTGCATCCATGGAAAAAATGGTGGATCTAATTTATTCTAAGGTGAAGGGTGCAAGAAAAGCCAAATTTTCTGAGGGAGAGACCAAAGTAGGGATATGGTTAATGATTGGGGGAGTGTGTTGGTTCTGATTTTCTTGAGCATCTGCTGATAGTAGGTTGGCGAAATATCTTACCGCCTCCATTTGGATATCTCTATTCTGATTGAGGATAAGACCATTATTATCTTTAATTTAAAAAATTGTATTTCTATGTCTTTTGACTTTGGCTGACATATGGAAAAAAGCTATGTTTCTGTCTCCATCTCGGAGCCACAGTTCTCTAGATCTTTGCCTCCGGTAGATTTGTTCTCTACTAAGCACCTCTTCTAACTTTCTTGTGATCATTCTTTGTTCCTCATATATTTCGGTGGACAAACCCTTGCTGAGGATACTGTCTTTAATGTCTTCTAGTTTCCTTTGAAGATCAGCTTTTTGTTTAAAAATGTTCCCAAATGATGTTTTATTCCATTGTTTAATGTTTTGTTTCATAAAAACTAGCTTCTTAGAGAGCTTAAACATAGCCATGCCAGTAATGCGTGGGGCATTGAACCACAAATTTTGTAGTAGTGTGAGGAAGTATGGGTCCCTGAACCACATTTTTTCCATTTTGAAGTATGGCTGAGGGTGATTATTGGGGATGGCTGCTTGGATTTCCACTATGATAGCAAAATGGTCTGATCCTGTTAAGGATAGGATTGAGGATTGATAGGTCCTGTGATCCTTAAGCTAGAGGGAGTTTAGTAGAAACCTATCCAATCTAGAACCCACAAAGTGAATGCCATTTCTTTTATTAGACCAAGTAATACATCCATTTGAGGGGACGTAGTCAAGAAGCTAATTACTATCAATAAAATCCTTGAAATCATGAGTGACTTTTGGAGATGGGTTTGCTCCCCCCATTTTGTCTTGTTTGCCTAGGGTTGCATTAAAATCCCCTCCCAAGATAATTTTCTTATCCTTCAGGCCTAGCAGAAGCTGAGAAAGGAATGACCAAAGCCTTGTTTTCCCCAAGACTAATATAGGAGCATAAACATTAATGATTGTAAAACTAAGGGAGAATATTGAAACTTCAGCCACCATCCAATTTGTGTTTTGAGAGATCATATTGATTTGGCATTTTTTTCTATTCCATAATAGTGCTAGTCCCCCTGAGGCTCTAGTAGCTACTGAGAGAGAAAAATCCCATTTTTTCCAGAAAGAGAATAGTTTGTACCCTACCTCTTGATAATTTGGTCTCCTGATGTAGGATCAGGTCAGCTCCTCCCACTTTGACCTGATCTTTTGCAAGGCATGCTTTTTTAGGGGCATTGAGACCTCTACCATTCCATGATAGTAGCCTCATATTTTATTCAGAGGGCAGCTCGCCCTCCTGCTTACTGATATTTTTTTAGAAATTAAATTTGAAGCCTCTGCCTTGCATTTCCTTGGGGTCCGCTAGAAGCTGATGGTTAGTTGGGTGCCAATAGAAATTTCCTCTTGATTTTTTCTCACCCTAGTAGGTCTACCCCTTGGTCTTTTATAGGAGACTGTCTTAGCTACCTTTGAAGGATATAATTCAGTTTGGAAGATTGCAAAATGTTCAAATTTAACCATTTGATCATCTTCTATTGTTTCGGTGATCTCCAGCTCATGAGGGGGGTAATCAGTTCAAATTGGTTCTACTGGAAGCTGAGCAGAGTGTGGGTGCAAGCCATCTAATTTGTTGTCAGCAATTTATATCAATAGGAAGTCTATCAACAGGTCCATATCCATGTCCATGTTATCTAAACATGCATCTTGGTCCATGATTGAGCATTGAAGGGCTCCTATCAGCGGGGAAAAGCCATCTTGAGAAGCAGAGAAGCTGGGGCCTTGTTGCTAAGCCCAAGTTGAGGGGGCAACTGCTCTTTGCATGTCCCAAAGAAGTGGCTAGGGAAATGGGTTTGGGGAAGGTCGCCTAGATCAACCATGATGTCTTTGACCTTTGACTCAAGCAGCTTTAGCGGTCAAGGTGGGGGAGGAGGTTTGCTGGATAAAGAAAGGACATAAGGAGGATAAGGCGTAGATAGGGGCCCCTAGAGAGAATGTTGGGAGTCACTTGGGGCTCTCAGACAAAGAGTCTTAGTTAGGCACTGAGAGGTAAAAAAAAGCCAAAGAAAATAGTGCAGGGAGAGAAAAAACTCTGCGATAATGAGGCCCACATCAGAAGTGGAGGGAATCCCAGTAGGATTCTCTTTTGTAGCCCCTAGCAGATCATCTGGAGTGAAATGATTGGTCTTCCTAGAAATTGAACACAGATGGGAGATGGATATAGGGTCTTTACAAACTTTGATATCCCCCTAGTTGGAGTCTTGGCATTGGAAGTTGAAGTGGCCCAGTAAATCTTGTCTCTCTAGGACGACACTGGCTTCCTCAACTACAAGTTTCTATGACCAAACACCCCATTTTTATTTGATTGAAAGGGACGATGGAAAATCCTTCATTTGATCAATCAAGAGGCATAGTCTGACCTTCTTATGAGTTTACTCAAAGGGTAAGAGATCATGACAAATAAAAATCCTCACTCTGTTGGCCAATGCTTCAATGATGTCTCGATCCCTATACTTGAGAGGTAGTGCTGGGAGGGAGATCCAAAAGGGAAGGAAATGACATGTTTTGTCTTGAATGGATAGGTTGGGGGACCATTCCATTGTGTATAGCCTTGAACCCAAGCAGAACCACCTTTTTTCTTTATGAACCGAGTCCCTAGAGGATTTTGAATTGAAAAGGGCCACAAAGTTGTAGGAGTTTAAATCAAGCATAAAGAAATTCTACAAATCCACCCAAGATTTGAGAGCCCATTCCTTAACTTGTGAAAAAGACAACAAAGGATTTGAATAGGTACCTACCAGCACTGATTGACGAAGAATGGAAATCTGTTGGCAGAGCATATGTTCTAGAAGAATAATAGATGTATTTGATTTATCTTTGATAAGCCATTTCTGTAAGTTGGGACCCTCTTTCTTTCTCTAGACTAGGTTAGATCTACCCAATTTTGGATTAAAGGGGGTTCTGAGTTGGAGGGGTTCTTCTGCAGCTAAATCTAAGTGCATGTCCTTGGGCAGGAGAACTACCTCTGTGTTCAGAGATTCTAGCGGGGTTCCATTACAGATGTCAAAGATAGGTTGTTTCTCCTTACTGAGTTTTGGCCTTGATTTCACAGCTGCCTTTAGGTTCCTCCGGGGTTTGGTATTTTCCTGCCCAAATTGGATTTTGAAATTTGTTCCATGGGGGCCTGAAGCAGAGGGGAGAAGGGGAGTGACAGGGGGCCATCTTGAAGTCTCTTCTTGTTCATAGAAGATGTAGCCCTGGAAGTCCCCATAGGGGGCCGTTAGGGGGGAGTCCCCACTTTATTTTTTCCTTTAGAGAGGGCCCTAAGGTGTGTGTCCTTGTGGGCAGGGGGACCTTCTAGCACCAGTTTGCATTTCTACTTGAGCCTCTGCATGTCTATCTTTTGGATGTGGAAATGAGGGTTTACAAATAATTGTTTAGCAGGTTGGACTATGGCCTTACCAGAGAAGATCTGTAAGGGGTTCATATTTGTTGAAGAATTTGGTCCTTTCTGGTTGGGTGTAGATCTTCATTTACGTGCAAAATCAACCCTCTAAAGGCCCAGGTTTGGACACTCTGCATTTTCATAGACCCGTTGGACAAATGCCCTCTATCTGAAAATATGCATAAAATATTTGCCCTCTGCCAAAACATCAGGAATATTAAACACCCTTTGATGTTGCCTACCCTGATGGGGAAATTTTTTTCTCTGAGTCTGTCTCCCATCCACGCCTGGTTTCTGCTAGTCTTGCAGGTCCTGTTTCTGCCAAGCACGCTGATAGTTGCCCGTCACTTGGTAATAGACTGTCGCCTGTCGCTCCATCCTCTTCTCCCAAAATTACTAGTTCAAAGCATATGAAAATACATCTAAGTTTAAATTATACTATTTAAAATATCTAGATATATATTTAACTATTGTTCACACCATTTGTACCTACAAGTTCATGTTTGTGAAGTGCAATCTTCATACATGCTCCTGTTCCATCATTCTCTCCTTTTCCATGTCGACTTTCAAAGAAGTTCCTGAAAAACTTAACATTACGTCTAGCATGTTGCATAGCTAGAGAATTAAAGGCTTTTGTAGATTTAAATTATCTTGCAAGATTATGTTGTTGTATGTAAGATTATGATCACATAATAATTTAACAAGTAATTAAAGAGAATTTGAATATGAATTGAAGTGCATACACCTTCAGGCACAACCATCAGACCAAATTAAGTGTTGTGAGGTTTTTATCCCGTGATTCACAATATCTTAAAAATACATTGCAAAACAATGAGCCAGATAGCTCCTATCGTGAACCTTATCATCACTGATATAGAAATGAACCTCCTTGTTGATAATTTGTTCATTTTGATTGGTACTTTCTACCTTATCTAAATCAAATTGTGCATATCTATAGGTCACTTGCACAATATTGAGAATGATAATATTGATCTTGAATCACTAATTGAGGGGAGAATGTATAGTTCTCAGAGAAATCTACAACTGAAAGAATACAACCAGGTGGAAAACAATTTTTTGAATCATGAAACTATTTAGCTTACCATTGTGCACCATGATAATGTTGGATATGTGGCTAATTATAGTACAAAACCTGGTCACAAAATCAAGGTAGGGCAATTCACTCTCCTTCAATACCATTTTGTCAGATTCATCTCTAGTCTCAGTTCAGTATGTCTCAATTAAAATATGTTCCACAAAACTGGCATTGCAACATTAATATTCACAATTTTAAATGGAAATTTATGTAAATCTCCACAATCACTGCATGCACTCTTTATACATTATACTTTGAACTCATCTGAATCTTCTGATTTGTCACATAAAATAGACTTGACAAATTGTGTCATACTTCCAGGGATGACCATATCTGAATTAAGTACTACCATAACCTTTTTATATGATTACAAATATAGATGAAACTCAACATGATTTTGTTAACAACAAGTTTCACGTGTACCTTCTTTATGCATAAAAAGAAAGGGCGCAACCTCTCAAACATTATTTGACATATTTTCACATCTAAAAATGCTTCCTTCAATGCTTCAAACAATACACTTTGTCTTGTATCTATAAAATGTTTTAGATGTGCAGTTTTCATCCCGGTCTCTTCATCTTTCATATGTATAGTATTCCTTCTATTAGAAGAAACATGGGAGTGAGCGGTCCAATATTCAATGAACTATCTCTTTACATCTTTAGAAATTTTGTCTTTTCGAGGAAGTCTACAAATAGTAACACAATTTTGTTGAATATTTTCATCTAACATATTTATCTTCTTGATATATCTTTGAAAAGTTCTTCTAGATACATTTAGTAAATCAAAAATTGTATGTACTTTTTTTCTCTGTGTCAACCCCCTTCTAGATAAAGTAGTCATCAATACTCTACGAGAAACACTTAAATCAGCTCCTCGACTTGAGTTTTTAATGTCATTTAATGCATTTTGAAAATTTTCAACTATTGTTTGATTTACATTGTCTCCTGAGTTTTTCTTGTTATCAACACATAACAATTCCAAAACAAGAGTCATTTTTTTTCCTGAATAACCTAGCAAATAATTGTTCTTTTCCAAGCAGACTTTTATTTTGAAAATATTCATCTCAAATCTTTTTACATTATTTTTTTTATTGTTCTTTCAGGTACAAATTTGTCAGATGAAAATTGACTAAAAAATGAATCCTCATCCATCTCCATCAAATTGCCCATTTCAAAAGATATATTTTCACAAATTTGTTCCCCTACTTGAATTGCAACTTCTTGAACTTCAACAGATTCATCTTCATTACATTTTGTATGACCTTTCATTCTGTCATCCCTTATTCGATCATATTTTATTGTTCTGTTCCTTTTATTCCCAATTGTAAAAATTGTTTAAATTGAGAGCTTTGATTCACATGCATACACAAAACCATATACTCTTGATAAAAAAAAAATCAAAAATAATATTAATAAGTTCATAATTTAATATTCAACAATGCTTTCATTAAAAACACAAAAAATCTCAAAAAAATTAAAAAATAAATAAACTTGCAAATAATATAAACCTCCTTGGTAATCTTAATTCGTAGTTGCCCTTTAACACCCAAAAATATGCCTTTAAAACAATTAAAATTTTGATTTTATTAAAAATACATTTTTTAAATTGCAATAATTGACAATTAATTTTTAATTTTTTTTTAAAAAAGTGAATTTATATATGAGTTTTAAGGATTGTGGTCATTCATGTTATCATGTTTTCTCGGCCTTAGTTTTGGCCGAATTAGTTCTGGTTGAACCTATTCTGGTTGAAATAGGTTCGGCTGGAACTACCTATGTGGCATCCCATGTGGCAGCCAAACAAGCAAAAAATGGGAAATTTGAGAACATGTCACTTTAGGGGTTAAATTCTCTATCAAAACTCAACTTGTTTTAAAATGTAAAAATACCCTTTTATAGAGCTTGGAGTCTAGATTATGGTCATATAATTTTATAGTATTTTGATTACATATAATATATTATAAGTTGAAAAAACTCCAAGTAGGTATTTTATCATTGAAGAACACGCTCGTTCAAAAAAAGAAAAATAAATAGCAAATCAGGTCGTAAAAATTTAAAAATTATATTTAACACTAGCTGAGAGTCCTCTTCAACGATATATAATTTATTTTTTATTTCGTGTAGATTTGCTAGGGCAAATTAGGCAGGAGACAAAACTATTAATTTTGGGTAACTCCAACTTTGAATAGTTATAATAGACAAAATATATACCAAAAACCAATATTTCTTTATTTCTGCACTAGTTATACATGTCATCTAAAACATATTATGAAATTAGAGGAAAATAGTATTATTAAATATATTTTGTTGGTGGGAACTAGACCCTAGATTTGTAGCTCTTTTCAACAATTGAAAATGGACTTCAAAAATTTAAAAAAAAAATGTCAATTCTTATTCTAAAAAATTTAAAAAATTTTAGGCATAAACTAAATCCAATTTTACACATTTTATTATTTTACATCATTTTCAAATTCTAAACACAAATTCCACTTTTATATCGTTAAAGTTTAACAGTTTTGCATGTTGTGGTCCTCTTCCTTTGTAAAACTATGACACAAGTTTGTAATTTTACCCGCATGTAATTTTTATTTATGCCTTGTTAATTCTAAAAAGTGGTATCAAAGCGAGATTTTTTTATTTATCCTCTGTAGGAAGATCTCACAGTTTAGTGGGAGTCTCGTGGTTTAGTGGGAGTAATGGTAGACGATGGTAAGTTGAAGGTTGAGAAGTTTAATGGGCATAACTTTTAGTTATAGAAAATGTAGATGGAGGACTATCTCTATCAAAAGGAATTATGGCGATAATTGGAAGGAGTGAGAAAGAAAGAGGCATCAATGTCTCAGGAGGATTGGGATATTCTGGATAGAATGTCATTGGGAAGCATTCGCTTATGCCTAGCACAATCGGTGGTGTTTAATATTACCAAAGAAAACACAACTGAAGAGTTGATGGAAACCCTAGCAAAGTTGTATGAAAATCCTTCCACTTTGAATAAGGTATTTCTTATGAAGCATTTATTTACTATGAATATGGTAGAATGTGGTTCAATGGATGATCATTTAAATGAGTTTAATACAATTACTAGTCAATTATGTTTTGTGAATATAATTTTTGATGAAGAAATTAGGGCTCTTTTTATTCTATTTTCTTTGCCAGAGAGTTGGAGTGGCATAAGAATAGTTGTTAGTAACTCTATTTCCAATTAAAAACCCTAAAATTTGATGGTGTTGTTGATGTTATTTTGAGTGAGGAAATTCAAAGAAAAAGCATAGGCGAATCTACTTCAGGTAGTGTTTTGAATGCAAAAAGTAGAGACAGAAGAATAGATAGAGGAAACAACTCTAGAAATCATGAGAAATCATGAGGAAAGTCAAAAGGAAAGAGGTCTTAATCAAGAGGACCTAGAAACTACTAGTACTATGGAAAACTAGGTCATAAGAAGAAAGATAGCTGGTCTCAGAAGAATAAAGAAGGAGACAAACAACAAGTTAATAAGAAGGTGACAAAGAGATAACCATTGATCAGGAAGTTGATCATGTGGCGGTCGCCAAGTCTTAGTAAGAAAGTATAGTTAAGGGTAACTCTCAGTGATAAGGAGACAATGCAGTCGTGAGGTCACTAATAAAAGAACCAGAGTTTGAAACAAAGACTTTTCTTCGGTGCCAAGATGTACAATTTCTAGCCAATGGAAATTAAGAGATTTATGACAAGTGTGTTAATAGGTAGATGAGCTATATTCAAGATAGCCAATCAGATAAAATCTAGATTCTCTTTGAATATAATAAGGGTTTTTTATAATGCACTCATTCAAATTTGATCACCTGTCACTTTCAGAGGCTACAGACAGGAAGGAAATTGATTTCACACCATGAAGAATTGAAGACAAAAGTGATTGAATGACAAATCTATTGATTTGTGCATTGATGGTTTTGAAATAAATAGAGGTTACCATTAATCATTGCATTTTACCAAAAGTTTATTGTTTTCAGAGTAAAACTTGCTAAGTAATCATTGTGTGCAAGAAATAGAGCTACAAGGATTTGCAGAGTAAAACAAGCAGGTTTTCAGTTTATAATATAGGGAATTTGAGTAGTAGACAGTGCTCCAGATAAAATTGAGTGAATTACATTTGGAAGTGAGTGTTCTAGGGATATACTTGTTTCAATATTGGTTAAGATAAAGTGTGATAAAAAAAAAAGATAAGATGAGTCAAGCAATGAGCGTTGCTTCTACGAGTGAGAAAAGTAGTGATGCAGAGGAAGATATGGAAGGGAAAAGGAATTACTCACAAGAATTTATCACTTTGCTGCCTGGATGCAGCCAAAATAGAAAGGTAAATGCCAACAATCTCATTGATGATTTGTCGTACATTAGAGATGCTAAAACTCTAGGTTCTTCTAGTTATTCTCTTTTCAATTACTTCTACAAGAATAGTGATGAAGTTGTTCCTATTTCAAACCCATGGACTTGAGGATTATCAAAATTAGTAGTTCGTAATATTTTTATAGATGTTGATTTCATTCTAGAGATGGCTAGTAGGTATGATGTCCTTACTAAGACCATAAAAAGGGATGATGGAAAATCCCACGTAACCCTAGATAGAAATTTATTTATGGAGTTCAATGTATATCATCCAATCACTATGGATATAAATTTAGAAGGTTTAGAGGGCATATATACAAGAGACTCTGGTATTACATCCAAGTTTATTCAGGAGTATCATGTTCCCAGAAGGATGAAGAATTACATAGAACCTATCACTGGAAATACTCCCTACTACTATAAGGACCTTAACTTTTATGTGAATTATATTTCATATGCACTGTCCGGAGTTTTGGGAGGGGATGAAGGTTATGAGAGAATAAGTTCATATATCGTTATGATTTTCATAGATATGCAGAGCCCTCATACTAGAAGAAAGTATGATTATATTCAATAGATAATTGATAAAATGCATCAAGGGTTTGTTGATATCCGAAACAAGGAGAAAGACCCTAAATTCATTCATTATTCCATATGATGCATTTGATTTTGTATTACAATTTTCCTCTTATGAATTTCCAGTATGTGAGGCCTCAGAGGTTTCATCAAAATCCAGCCAACCCAATACAATTTTGGTTAAGAGTTTGGAAGTACACCTCCAGTGAGAAAGAATTTTGTGCCTTTATGAACTGGGTAGTATATCCAATCACGAAGTGTTTGGGTGTACTAGACAATACTAGGCTTCTAGTGATGGTGTTGAAATTGCTGAGGCCATGCTTGTGTGTTCACAAATGGCTAAGAGAGCACAATTTGGGGGACTTTTACTATGAAAATAATTACATTTTGATAAGGGCTTATGGTTGTACTCACCCACCCCATATTCTCCCATTTCATGTGCCACCTAGAATTGCAGCAATGGATTTCATCCAAAAATTTATCTTAACAAACAGGGATCACTTGGCTCATTATAGAAAGGGTACATTTACCCCTAGATAATTCAGAATCTACATCTTCACAATTGGTAAAATGGTAGTCGATAAAGTAAATTATTGGTTAAGCCACGATAGGATGAATGTAGCCCTGTATAGATACATTGACACATAAGGTTTTATAATGAGTGCTAAGAATCTCTTAACACCTACTATTCCCTTTAATAGAGAACATGATCAATGTATCGAGGAAGACCTCATTAGAAACCTAAATGAGGATGAAGAAGTCAATCAAAGGGCTGATAAATTTAGTGAATTACTAGATTTATAGAGACAAGTGAAGAGGAAAGGAACCTATTTTGGGGGTTTCTTCCCAGATTTACAATATCTAAAAATACTTGATACCATGATTGAGTCTTAAAATTTTTTATGTGAATAACTTGAGAATGCGATTGTTGTGAAGGATAAAGGCCACAAAGGGAATTGTTCATCAGAATATGAGGAGGACAGTGATGAAGGCTATTTAGTTCCTAGCCCCATTCCAATTGATCATCCACTTGTTGAATAATAGGTAGCAGAAAGAGAAAATATAATTGACTTAACATAGGTACCTGAGACTCAAGTCACTAATGAGACCCCATTAAAGAAACAAAGAGTAGAAATAGGGGAACCATCTCATCATAAGAAGAAAGAAAAGAAAAAGGATAGAATTGGTGCTCTCATCACTAGTGATAGGGCCTATGATCATCAACTCAGAAAGAAGATAAGACAAGGAAAAAATTTGCAGAAAGATGATGAAGAGGAAATTGAATTGCCTCTTCTAGCATCCACAGATGAGATATTGTTGCATCAAGAGAAATCTGTAAGTGATAATAACTTCATCAATACTAAATAATTTAAATATTTTCTTATTTGGAAAAATTTGAAGCAGGTTGGGGCACAACTGCAATTAGAAGGAGGAGATCTAGTGAAAAGTGAGGCCTTACAGGTATTGCAAGATTAAGATCCTGCATTAGAACAAATAACACCAGAAGAAGCAGGGCAATTGGTAAATTCTAGTGGAATGTTGTTGGTGGAAGGACAGGACTTAGCCTTAGCCTTCATAATTGAGCAAATAAGGAAGCAACCTGATATCATGCTATTATTAGAAGTCTAGATTGGAGAAATGATAAGAGGATTTTGATATAATCCAAAATCCTAGGCCCTAGCAATGTGGTGCTTAGCTCCAAAGGATCAGAATCCATCCTTGCTAAATATACAAGAGAAAATAGATGGGAATAAGATCATTTGTTCTATCGAAAACACATGAGACTTAGAAATTTCTTAGTTTCTCACCCATTTTGCACAACTAAATGAAGCTAAGGCTTCCCAGATGTCTGAGAGATTTAATAAACTCATTGGTCAAACCATTGGTATGGTTAAGGAAATGGAGTTGTGTCTAATTAAAATCAGGGCATGGGAGAAGCTCATAAAGGAATTGACACAAATATTACTAGATATTCATGAGGTTTCCCATCTTGAACCTACAGAAGGAAAATATGTTGAAATTCAAATACAAGAAACAAAGCACGATGCAACAGAAACAAAGCAACGGGTCAGTGAGCATAACAATGTTGTTTTAGGAGCATTGAGTGAAATTTTGCAGCATAGGATTGATGTAATAAAGGATAAAGCTGATGTAGTTATAGTGCCTATGGTAAATTTCCTAACTTGAAAGTAGAAGTCAACAATTTTGTATCAATTTTGAACCCTTACTATGCTACATGGTTAGGAAGAATTGGATTATTTGAGAGGTTAGCATCTTTGTGACCACTGAGATCAGATCTATCAGAGATAGTAACCTAGGTTGAGGTGGAGATAGAACAGATAGGGGAAAACTTGTCCCTTTTCAAGGGTAAAGAAAATCATATTGAGGCAGGATTAAATATGTTGGGCCTAGTTACAATAGATTTGTGGCTTCAATAAGATCAGAAGATTGTCAAATCAAGTCACTAGGGGTATGGAGCTCCAAATTTGACACTGTACTACCTAATAAAGAAGTGTATGTTTCTGACAAAGAAGAATTAGATATGAAAAGATATAATAAGATCTTAGATGAGGGAATTAAGGTAGAAACATATTTTAATAAATTCATTATAAATGTCAAAAGCATTACGGATGGAAGGTGGGAGAGGTAGAAGACCCAATTAGGGAACATTTAGAGATTTGAATGGCTGAAGGAAGATGATGTCACAACATGGGATGTTTTAACAAAGCCCAAGAAGAAAAATCATATCACTATTGATAACGAATAGGAGAACACTTGGCACCTACTCTTTGAGCATAGAAAGGTTAGTCATATTGAAGAATAGTGTAGGTCAGCCTATAATGGCAGTCATTAGGTCTCATTATAATTATCAAAGGCTATCATGAACACATATAGACAAAGGTGCCCGTGATCACAAGAATACAAAGAAAAAAATCAGATTTCATTCCTCTATTTTGTCCATCCACCGCTTGCTTCGTTCTTGTCTTTTGTCTTTTCTATATTTTAGGGTTAGGTCTTAAAACCATCTGAAGCTTGTTGCATCCTTACTTATTAATGATTCCTAGATGGTTTTAGCCTATAAATAGAGCATATTGTAACATTTTGAAATATGACGAAATATAATTACAAGGCATACTAATACAATTTTGTCTGAGCCTATCTACTTTTTGTCTATTGAATGTATTTTGAAGCAGTTAGACATTAATAAAATACATTCTCAATCTCTATTTTATATCTTGTGTTGTCTCTTTTAGTTATTTTTAAGATTTTATGTGTTTATTTTAAAGACATTTAAATACATCAACTACAAGGTAGTTGTGCAATCATTTGTAAGGTCCTTCAAGGAAGGAGTAATTCTTTCATATGATCCCAGCAAGCTGAATATTGATGTTTAAGATCTGATAAACAAAGTTATAGGATTGAGTGGATAGTTTGTAAGCCATTCTTTCTAGTTTGCATCTATTTTCATTAGTTACCTAATTGTGGATTTGCATTCAAGATTGACTCTGTTGCCCATAGAATCAAGTATTGGTTTATGGTTTACCAAATAATTGTTCGTCATCCAATATTTAAAATCAATCAATTACATTACATTCAGAAGAAAGCATACATACATTAGTAATTTTATTCATAGAGTATACAATTCAGTTTGTCGATTCCTTTACGAGAGAATCAAATAGGTTAACCCTCCTAAGTTCTTAGAACTATTAAAGGAAGAAGGATGAGAATCCTTATCACATTGCTATTTGTTGTTGTCAAGATAATGGTTTAGATAATTAAGCTCTGTATCAGGTCAATCAAAGTCATTTGCATAGCTTTCTATCTATTGGTACATTAAAAGGCATTCAACAGATTAGTAAAAAAATATAATCCACTATAATAGATACTGTAAATCAGTTTTCATTCAAAGGTAATACCTTCCTGAGTTTGTGGGTCTCAAAAAAGAAGAAGGATCTTATCCAATCCTCATCAATTAGGACTTTCTTGCATATGGTAGATTGGAAAAATACAAGATCAAGAGTTTATATTATTTTAAGAGTATTCTTGCAATAAAAATCCCTAACAAACTCCATGTTTTATTGCCATGTCCTCTTTTTTCCAATGTCTCAAATTGTAACTTTGTTGCTATTACCAAGTGACTGCAATGTTGAATTTTTTGACCAAACATATATTCAATAAATTGAACACCATTTCTATCTATCTTTACTTGGTGATAATATGTTCCTTCAATAACAACTGAACACGTAGCATATGGTTGTCCATCACCATCTATAATTTCTTATGTAAATTTGTATTTTACTTTTGTGCATCTTAGTAGATAATAATCTACGCTTTCCACATTGTCAGGATTTGCAACCACAGAAAAAATATCACCTATACAAATCCAGATTAGATATTAAATTAATCATAAGTACATTAAATTAAATTTAAATAAAAGAACATGTACATGTGCATGCACCTGTAACAACTAAATCAGAAACACGCTCATAATTAGCTGAATATATACGATCATGAATGTTTATGTCAATGTCTTCATCTCGTGAGGAGGCATTCTAATTAACTCCTTCATATCCCATCATAAAACATATCCATTTGCAATATTATCACATTGACTCATTGTATTATCCTCAACGCAATTAGCATAGAAACATGATTTTTCTATTACTTGAATCAATAGAGGCTTTTGTTTTCCAGTACTCATCAATTGATGTAAACTTCTAATACCAAAAATCCTTTGAGAATTCTAAGGATTAGATCGGTCTATATCTATTACAAATATGAAATGAAATTTGTACATTTTTAGATTAACAATTATGATAAAATAGATAAAAATGAAATTAAATTTTAATTTAGTTTTTTTCCTACAAACTATAAATTACCTTTTACTTCCCAAAAATAATGTTTGTTGTATTTGGTGTCCCAAATATCAAAATTATTTTGACACCATTCAACAATTTTCCTTTCTATTCTCTATCATGTTACCTATAAATTTATGAACTATTACTTTAAAGAAAATACATCTAAGTTTAAATTATACTATTTAAAATATCTAGATATATATTTAACTATTGTTCACACCATTTGTACCTACATGTTCATGTTGGCGAAGTGCACTCTTCATACATGCTCCTGTTCCATCACTCTCTCCTTTTCCATGTCGACTTTCAAAGAAGTTCCACATAAACTTAACATTACGTCTAGCATGTTGCATAGCTAGCAAATTAAAGGCTTTTGCAGATTTAAATTGTCTTGCATGAATACATTTTTGTATGCAAGATTATGACCACATAATAATTTAACAATTAATTAATGAGAATTTGAATATGAATTGAAGTGCATACACCTTCCTGCATAACCATTAGATGAAATTAAGTGTTGTGAGGTTTTTATCCCGCGATTCACAATATCTTCAGAATACATTGTAAAACAATGAGCCAGATAGCTCCTATCGTGAACCTTATCATCACTGATATAGAAATGAACCTCCTTGATGATAATTTGTTCATTTGGATTTGTACTTTCTACCTCATCTAAATCAAATTGTGCATATCTATAGGTCCAATGCACAATATTACAACTTGCTCAGAATGATAATATTGAGCTTGAATCACTAATTGAGGGGAGCATGTATAGTTCTCAGAGAAATCTACAACTGAAAGAATACAACCATGTTGAAAACAATTTTTTTAATCATGAAACTATTTAGCTTGCCATTGTGCACCATGATAATACTAGATATGTGGCTAATTATAGTACAGAACTTGGTCATAAACTCAAGGTAGGGCAATTCACTCTCCTTCAATACCATTTTGTCAGATTCATCTCTGGTCTTAGTTCAGTATGTCTCAATTAAAATATGTTCCACAAAAATGGCATTGCAGCATTAATATTCTCAATTTGAAATGGAAATTTATGTAAATCTCCACAATCACTGCATGCCCTCTTTATACATTATACTTTGAACTCATCTGAATCTTCTGATTTCTCACCTAAAATAGACTTCACAAATTGTGTCGTACTTCCAGGGATGACCATATCTGAATTAAGTACTGCCATAACCTTTCTATATGATTACAAATATAGATAAAAATCAATATGATTTTGGTAACAACAAGTTTCACATACCTTCTTGATGCTTAAAAAGAAAGGGTGCAACCTCTCAAACATTATTTGACATATTTTCACATCTGAAAATGCTTCCTTGAATACTTCAAACAATATACTTTGTCTTGTATCTATAAAATGTTTTAGATGTGTAGTTTTCATCCCAGTCTCTTCATCTTTCATTTGTATAGTATTCCTTCTATTAGAAGAAACACAAGAGTGAGCGGTCCAATCTTCAACAACCTATCTTTTTACATCTTCATAAATTTTGTCTTTTCAAGAAAGTCTACAAATAGTAACACAATTTTGTTGAATATTTTCATCTAACATATTTCACTTCCTGATATATCTTTGAATAGTTCTTCTAGATACATTTAGTAAATCATAAATTGCATGTACTTTTTTTCTCTGTATCAACCCCATTCTAGATAAAGTAGTCATCAATGCTCTACGTGCAACACTTAATCAACTCCTCGACTTGAGTTTTTAATGTCGTTTAATGCATTTTGCAAATTTTCAACTATTGTTTGATTTACATTGTCTCCTGTGTTTTTCTTGTTATCAACACCTAATAACTCCAAAATAGGAGTCATTTCTTTTTTCCTGAATAACCTAGCAAATAATTGTGCTTTTCCAATCAGACTTTTATTTTGAAAATATTCGTCCCAAATCTTTTTGCATTATTTTTTTTATTGTGCTTTCAGGTACAAATTTCTCAAATGAAAATTGACTAAAAAATGAATCCTCATCCATCTCCATCAAATTGCCCATTTCAAACGATATATTTCCACCAATTTGTTCCCCTACTTCAATTGCATCTTCTTAAAACTTCAACAGATTCACTTCATTACGTTTTGTATGACCTTTCATTTTGTCATCCCTTATTCGATCATATTTTCTTTTTCTATTCCTTTTATTCCCCATTGTACAAATTGTTCAAATTGAGAGTTTTGATTCACATGCATACACAAAACCATATACTCTTGATAAAAAAAAATCAAAAATAATATTCACAAGTTCATAATTTAATATTGAACAATGCTTTCATTAAAAACACAAAAAATCTCAAAAAAATTAAAAAATAAATAAACTTGCAAATAATACAAACCTCCTTGGTAATCTTAATTTGTAGTTGCCCTTTAACACCCAAAAATATGCCTTTAAAACAATTAACATTTTGATTTTATTAAAAATATATTTTTTAAGTCGCAATAATTGACAATTATTTTTTAGTTTTTTTAGAAAAAGTGTATTTATATATGAGTTTTGAGGATCATGGTCATTCACGTTATCATGTTTGCTTGGCCTTATTTTTGGCCGAATTAGTTCTGGTTGAACCTATTCTGGTTGAAATAGGTTCGGCTGGAACTACCTATGTGGCAACCAAACAAGCAAAAAATGGAAAATTTGAGAACATGTCACTTTAGGGGTTAAATTCTCTATCAAAACTCAACTTGTTTCAAAATATAAAAATACCCTTTTATAGAGCTTGGAGTCTAGATTATGGTCATATAATTTTATAGTATTTTGATTACATATAATATATTATAAGTTGAAAAAACTCCAAGTAGTATTTTATCATTGAAGAACACGCTCGTTCAAAAAAAGAAAAATAAATAGCAAATCAAGTCGTAAAAATTTAAAAATTATATTTAAAACTAGATGAGAGTCCTCTTCAAGGATATATAATTTGTTTTTTATTTGGTTTAGATTTGCTAGGGCAAATTAGGCGGGAGAAAAAACTGTTAATTTTGGGTAACTCCAACTTTGAATAGTTATAACAGACAAAATATATACCGAAAACCAATATTTCTTTATTTCTGCACTAGTTGTACATGTCATCTAAAACATATTCTGAAATCAGAGTAAAAAAATATTATTACATATATTTTATTGGTGGGAACTAGACCCTAGATATTCAGCTCTTTTCAGCAATTAAAAATGGATTTCAAAATTTTTTAACAAAATGTCAATACTTATTCAAAAAAAATTTTAAAAATTTTTAGGCATAAACTAAATCAAATTTTACACATTTCATTAGTTTACATCATTTTCAAATTCTAAACACAAATTCAACTTTTATGTCATTAAATTTTAACAGTTTTGCTTGTTGTGGTCCTCTTCATTTGTAAAACTGTGACACCGGTTTGTAATTTTACCCGCATGTAATTTTTATTTATGTCTTGTTAATTCTGGAAAGTGGTATAAAAGCGAGGTTTTTTTTTATTTATCCTTTGTAGGAAGATCTCACAGTTTAGTGGGAGTCTCGCGGTTTAGTGGGAGTAATGGCAGACGATGGTAAGTTGAAGGTTGAGAAGTTTAATGGGCATAACTTTTAGTTATAGAAAATGTAGATAGAGGACTATCTCTATTAGAAATAATTATGGCGACAATTGGAAGTAGTGAGAAAGAAACAGGCATCAATGTCTCAAGAGGATTGGGATATTCTGGATAGAATGGCATTGGGCAGCATTCTCTTATGCCTAGCACAATTGGTGGCGTTTAATATTACCAAAGAAAACACAACTAAAGAGTTGATGGAAACCCTAACAAAGTTGTATGAAAATCCTTCCACTTTGAATAAGGTATTTCTTATGAAGCATTTATTTACTATGAGGATGGGAGAATGTGGTTCAATGGCTTATCATTTAAATGAGTTTAATACAATTACTAGTAAATTATCTTTTGTGAATATAAATTTTGATGAAGAAATTAGGGCTCTTTTTATTCTGTGTTCTTTGCCAGAGAGTTGGAGTGGCATAAGAATAGTTGTTAGCAACTCTATTTCCAATTAAAAAGCCTAAAATTTGATGGTGTTGTTGGTGTTATTTTGAGCAAGGAAATTCAAAGAAAAAGCACAGGTGAATATACTTCAGGTAGTGTTTTGAATGTATAAAGTAGAGACAAAAGAAGAGATAAAGGAAACAACTTTGGAAATCATGAGAAATCACAACGAAAGTCAAAAGGAAAGAGGTCTTAATCAAGAGGACTTAGCAACTGCTGGTACTATGGAAAACTAGGTCATAAGAAGAAAGATTGCTGGTCTCAGAAGAATAAAGAAGGAGACAAACAAAAAGTTAATAAGAAGGTGACAAAGAGATAATCATTGATCAGGGAGTTGATCATGTGGTAGTCACAAAGTCTTAGTAAGAAACTATAGTTAAGGGTAACTCTCAGTGATAAGGAGACAATGCATTCGTGAGGTCGCTAATAAAAGAACCAGAGTTTGAAACAAAGACTTTTCTTTGGTGCCAAGATGTACAATTGCTAGCCAATGGAAATTAAGATATTTATGACAAGTGTGTTAATAGGTAGATGAGCTATATTCAAGATAGTCAATCAGATCAAATCTAGATCCTCTTTGAATATAATATGGGTTTTTATAATGCACTCATTCAAATTTGATCTCCGATCACTTTCAGAGGCTACAGATAGGAAGGAAATTGATTTCACAGCATGAAAAATTGAAGACAAAAGTGATTGAATGACAAATCTATTGATCTGTGCATTGATAGTTTTGAAATAAATAGAGGTTAGCATTAATCATTGCATTTTACCAAAAATTTATTGTTTTCAGAGTAAAACCTGCTAATTAATCAATGTGTGCAAAAATTAGAGCTACTAAGATTTGTAGAGTAAAACAAGCAAGTTTTCAGTTCATAATTTAGGGAATTTGAGTAGTAATCAATGCTCCAAAGAAAATTGAGTGAATTATAGTTGGAAGTGAGTTTTCTCGGGATAGACTTGTTTTAGTATTGGTAAAGATAAAGTGTGATCAGAAAAAAGGATAAGATGAGTCAAGCAATGAGCGTTGCTTCTACCAGTGAGAAAAGTAGTGATGCAAAGGAAGATATGGAAGGGAAAAGGAATTACTCACAAGAATTTATCACTTTGCTGCCTGGATGTAGCCAAAATAGACAGGTAAATATTGACAATCTCATTGATGATTTGTTGTACATTAGGGATGCTAAAACTCCAGGTTCTTCTAGTTATTCTCTTTTCAATTACTTCTACAAGAATAGTGAAGAAGTTGTTCCTATTTGAAACCCATGTACTTGTGGGTTAGCGAAATTAGTAGTCCCTAATATTTTTATAGATGTTGATTTCATTCTAGAGATGGCCAGTAGGTATGATGTCCTTACTAAGACCATAAAAAGGGAAGATGGAAAATCCCTCGTAACCCTAGATAGAAATTTATTTATGAAGGAGTTCAATGTATATCATCCAATCGCTATGGAGATAAATTTAAAAGGTTTAGAGGCCATATATACAAGAGAGTCTGGTATTGCATCAAAGTTGATTCAGGAGTATCACGTTCCCAGAAGGATGAAGAATTACACAGAACCTATCCCAGGAAATACTCCCTACTACTATAAGTACCTTAAATTTTATGTGAATTATATTTCCTATGCACAGTCCAGAGTTTTGGGAGGGGATAGAGGATATGAGAGAATAAGTTCATATATCCTTATGATTTTCTTAGATATGTAGAGCCCTCATACTAGCACAAACTATGATTATATTCAATATATAATTGATAAAATGCATCAAGGGTTTGTTGATATCTGAAACAAGGAGAAAGATCCTAAATTCATGCATCATTCCATATTGATGCATTTGATTTTGTATTACAATTTTCCTCTTATGAATTTCCAGTATGTGAGGCCTCAGAGGTTTCGTCAAAATCCAACCAACCCAATACAATTATGGATAAGAGTTTGGAACTACACGTTCAGGGGTAAAGAGTTTTGTGCCTTTAAGAAATGGGTAGTATATACAATCATCAAGTGTTTGGGTGTACTAGACAATACTAGGCTTCCAGTGATGGTGTTGAAATTGCAAAGGCCATGCCATTGTGTTAACAAATGGCCAGGAGACCACAATTTGGGTGACTTTTTCTATGAAAATAATTACACTTTGATAAGGGTTTATGGTTGTACACTTTGACCAGAATTGCAGTAATGTATTTCATCCAAAAATTTATCTTAACAAATAGGGATCACCTGGCTCCTTATAGAAAGGGTACATTTACCCCTAGATAATTCAAAATCTACAACTTGACAATTGGTAAAAGGGAAGTCGATCAAGTAAATAATTTGTTAAGCCACTATAGGATGAATGTAGCCCTGTATAGATACATTGACACATAAGGTTTTATAATGACTGCTAAGAAGCTCTTAACACCTACTATTCCCTTTACTAGAGAACATGATCAATGTATCGAGGAAGACCTCATTAGAAACATAATGGAGGATGAAGAAGTCAATCAAAGGGCTGATAAATTTAGTGAATTAATGGATTTATAGAGACAAGTGAAGAGGAAAGGAACCTCTTTTGGGGGTTTCTTCCCAGATTTACCATATCTAAAAAGACTTGATGCCATGATTGAGTGTTAAATTTTTTTATGTGAATAACTTCAGGATGCACTTGTTGTGAAGGATAAAGGCCACAAAGGGAATTATTCATTAGAATATGAGGAGGATAGTGATGGAGGCTATTTAGTTCCTAGCCCCCCTCCAATGAATCATCCATTTGTTGAATAACAAGTAGAAAAAAGAGCAAATATAATTGACTTAACATAGGTACCTGAGACTCAAGTCACTAATGAGCCCCCATTAAAGAAACAAAGATTAGAAATAGGGGAACCATCTCATCATAAGAAGAAAGAAAAGAAAATGGATAGAATTGGTGCTCTCATCATTGGTGATAGGGCCTATGATCATCAACTTAGAAAGAAGATAAGACAAGGAAAAAAGTTGAAGAAAGATGATGAACAGGAAATTGAATTGCCTCTTCTAGCATCCACAGATGATATATTGTTGCATCAAGAGAAATTTGTAAGTGATAATAACTTCATCAAGACTAGAGAATTTAATGATTTTCTTATTTGGAACAAGCAGAAGCAGGTGGGGGAAAAACTATAATTAGAAGGAGGAGATCCAGTGGCAAGTGAGGCCTTGCAGGTATTGCAAGATTAAGATCTTACATCAGAACAAATAACACCAGAGGAAGCTAGGCAATTGGTAAAGTCCAGTGGAATGTTGTTGGTGGAAGGACAGGACTTAGCCTTAGCCTTCATAATTGACCAAATAAGGAAGCAACCTGATGTCAAGCTATTATCAGAAGTCTAGGTTGGAGAAGTGATAAGAGGATTTGGATATAATCCAAAATCCTAGGCCCTAGCAATGTGGCGCTTAGCTCCAAAGGATCAAAATCTATCCTTGCTGAATATACAAGAGAAAATAAATGGGAACAAGATCATTTTCCCTATCCAGAACACAGGAGACTTAGAATTTTCTTAGTTTCTCACCCATTTTGCACAAATAAATGAATCTAAGGCTTCCTAGATGTCTGAGAGATTTAATAAACTCGCTGGTCAAACCAGTGGTATAGTTAAGGACAAGGAGTTGTGTCTAATAAAAATCAATGCATGGGAGAAGCTCATACAGGAATTCACACCAATATTACTAGATATGCCTGAGTTTGCCCCTCTTGAACCTAAAGAAGGGAAAGATGTTGAAATTCAAATAGAAGAAACAGAGCGTGTGGAAACAAAAATAGAGAAACAAGTCAGTGAGCATAACAATATTGTTTTAGGAGGATTGAGTGAAATTTTGTAGCATAGGATTGACGTAGTAAATGATAAATCTAATGTAGTTTATAGTGCCTATGGTAAATTGCCTAACTTGAAAGTAGAAGTGAACAATTTTGCATCAATTTTGAACCCTTAGTATGCTACATGGTCAGGAAGAATGGGATTATTTGAGCAGTTAGCATCTTTGTGACCACTAAGATCAGATCTGCCAGAGATAGTAACCTAGGTTGAGGTGGAGATAGAACAGATAGGGGAAACCTTATCCCTTTTCAAGGGCAAAGAAAATCATATTGAGGCAGGATTAAAAATGTTTGGGCCTAGTTACAATGGATTTGTGCCTTCAATAAGATCAAAAGATAGTCAAATCAAGTCACTAGGGGTATGGAGCTCCAAATTTGACACTGTACTAGCTAATAAAGAAGTTTATTTTGCTGACAAAGGAGAATTAGATATGCAAAGATATAATAAGATCTTAGATGAGGCAATTAAGGTAGAAACATATTTTAATAAATTCATTACAAATGTCAAAAGCATTACGGATGCAAGGTGGGAGAGGCAGAAGACCCAATTAGGGAACATTCAGAGTTTTGAATCGCTGAAGGAAGATGATGTCACAACATGGGATGTTTTAACAAATCCCAAGAAGAAAAATCATATCACTATTGACCTGGACATTATTGATAATGAATAGGAGAACACTTGGCACCTAATGTTGGAGCATAGAAAGGTTAGTCATCTTGAAGAATAGTGTACAGGTTAGCCTATAATGGCAGTCACTAGGTCTCATTACAAATATCAGAGGCTATAATGAACACATACAAACAAAGGTGCCAAGGATAACAAGAGTACAAAGAACAAAATCAGATTTCATTCCTCTATTTTGTCCATGCACTGCTTGGTTCCTTCTTCTATTTTGTCTTTTCTATATTTTAGGGTTAGGTCTTAAAACCATCTGAAGCTTGTTGCATCCTTACTTATTAATGATTCCTGGATGGTTTTAGCCTATAAATAGAGAACAATGTAACATTTTGAAATATGATGGAATATAATTACAAGGTAGACTAATACAATTTTGTCTGAGCCTCTGTACTTTTTGTCTATTGAATGTATTTTGAACCAGTTAGACATTAATAAAATATATTCTCAATCTCTATTTTATATCTTGTGTTGTCTCTTTTATTTATTTTTAAGATTTTATGTGTTTATTTGTAAGACATTTAAATACATCAACTACAAGGTAGTTGTGCAATCATTTGTAAGGTCCTTCAAGGAAGGAGTAATTCTTTCATATGATCCCAGGAAGCTGAATATTGATGTTTAATATCTGATAAACAAAGTTATAGGATTGAGTAGATAGTTTGTAAGCCATTCTATGTAGGTTGCATCTATTTTCATTAGTTACCTAATTGTGGATTTGCATTCAAGATTGACTATGTTTCCCATAGGATCAAGCATTGGTTTATGGTTTACCAAATAATTGTTCATCATCCAATATTTAAGATCAATCAATTACATTACATTCATAAGAAAGCATACATTCATTAGTAATTGTATTCATGGAGTATAAAATTCATTTTGTTGATTCCTTTAAGAGAGAATCAAATAGGTTAACCCTCCTAAGTTCTTAGAAATATAAAACGAAGAAGAATGAGAATCCTTATCACATTGCTATTTGTTGTTGTCAAGATAATGGTTTGGATAATTAAGCTCTATATTTGGTTAATCAAAGTCATTTGCATAGTTTTCTATCTATAGGTACATTAAAAGACATTCAACAAATTAGTAAGAAAATATAATCCACTATAATAGATACTGTAGATCAGTTTTCATTCAAAGGTAATACCTTCCTGAGTTTGTGGGTCTCAAAAAAGAAGAAGGATCTTATCCAATCCTCAACAATTAGGATTTTATTGCATATGGTAGATTGGAAATATACAAGATCAAGAATTTGTATTATTTTAAGAGTATTCTTGCAATAAAAATGCCTAACAAACTCCATATTTTATTGCCACGTCCTCTTTTTTGTAATGTCTCAAGTTGCAACTTTGTTGCTATAACCAAGTGACTGTAATGTTAAATTTTTTGACCAAACATATATTCAATAAATTGAACACCATTTCTATCTATCTTTACTTGGTTATAATATGTTCCTTCAATAACAACTGAACCAGTAGCATATGGATGTCCATCGCCATCTATAATTTCTTATGGAAATTTGTATTTTACTTTCATGCATCTTGGTAGATAATAATCTACGCTTTCCGCATTGTCAAGATTTGCAACCACAAAAAAATATCACCTATACAAATCCAGATTAGATATTAAATTAATCATAAGTACATTAAATTAAATTTAAATAAAAGAACATGTACATGTGCATGCACCTGTAACAACTAAATCAGAAACACGCTCATAATCAGCTGAATATATAGGATCATGAATGGTTATGTCAATGTCTTCATCTTCATAAGGAGGCATTGTGATTAACTCCTTCATATCCCATCATAAAACATATCCATTGGCAAAATTATCACATTGACTCATTGTATTATCCTCAACACAGTCAGCATAGAAACATGATTTTTCTATTACTTGAATCAGTAGAGGCTTGTGTTTTCTAGTACTTATCAATTGATGTAAACTTCTAATACCAAAAATCCTTTGAGAATTCTAAGGATTAGATCGGTCTATATCTGTTACAAATATGAAATGAAAGTTGTACATTTTTAGATAAACAATTATGATAAAATAGATAAACATGAAATTAAATTTTAATTTAGTTTTTTCCTACAAACTATAAATTACCTTTCACTTCCCAAAAATAACATTTTTTGTATTTGGTGTCCCAAATATCAAAATTATTTTGACACCATTCAACAATTTTCTTTTCTATTCTCTATCATCTTACCTATAAATTTATGAACTATTATTTTAAAGAAAATACATCTAAGTTTAAATTATACTATTTAAAATATCTAGATATATATTTAAGTATTGTTCACACCATTTGTACCTACATGTTCATGTTGGCAAAGTGCACTTTTCATACATGCTTCTGTTCCATCATTCTCTCCTTTTCCATTTCGACTTTCAAAGAAGTTCCACACAAACTTAACATTTCATCTAGCATGTTGCATAGCTAGCGAATTAAAGGCTTTTGCAGATTTAAATTGTCTTGCAAGATTATGTTGTTGTATGCAAGATTATGATCACATAATAATTTAAAAATTAATCAATGAGAATTTAAATATGAATTGAAGTGCATACACCTTCCTGCACAACCATTAGACCAAATTTAGTGTTGTGAGGTTTTTATCCTGTGATTCACAATATCTTCAAAATACATTGCAAAACAATGAGCCAGATAGCTCCTATCATGAACCTTATCATCACTGATATAGAAATGAACCTCCTAGATGATAATTTCTTCATTTGGATTGGTACTTTCTACCTCATCTAAATCAAATTGTCCATATCTATAGGTCACTTGCACAATATTGCAACTTGCTCAGAATGATAATATTGAGCTTGAATCACTGCATGCCCTCTTTATACATTATTCTTTGAACTCATCTGAATCTTCTGATTTCTCACATAAAATAGACTTCACAAATTGTGAGGTACTTCCAGGGATGACCATATCTGAATTAAGTACTGCCATAAACTTTTTATATGATTACAAATATAGATGAAACTCAATATGATTTCAGTAACAACAAGTTTCACATACCTTCTTTATGCATAAAAAGAAAGGTTGCAACCTCTCAAACATTATTTGACATATTTTCACATCTAAAAATGCTTCCTTGAATGCTTCAAACAATACAATTTGTCTTGTATCTATAAAAAAATTTGGATGTGCAGTTTTCATCCCGGTCTCTTCATCTTTCATTTATATAGTATTCCTTCTATTAGAAGAAACATGGGAGTGATTGGTCCAATATTCAATGAGCTATCTTTTTACATTTATAGAATTTTTGTCTTTTCGAGGAAGTCTACAAATAGTAACACAATTTTGTTGAATATTTTCATCTAACATATTTCTCTTCCTGATATATCTTTGAATAGTTCTTCTAGATACATTTAGTAAATCAGAAATTGCATGTACTTTTTTTCTCTATATCAACCCCCTTCTAGATAAAGTAGTCATCAATGCTCTACGTGCAACACTTAAATCAGCTCCTCGACTTGAGTTTTTAATGTCGTTTAATGCATTTTGCAAATTTTCAACTATTGTTTGATTTACATTGTCTCCTGAGGTTTTCTTGTTATCAACACCTAACAACTCCAAAATAGGAGTCATTTCTTTTTTCCTGAATAACCTAGCAAATAATTGTGCTTTTCCAATCAGACTTTTATTTTGAAAATATTTATTTTGAAAATTTACTAAAAAATGAATCCTCATCCATCTCCATCAAATTGCCCATTTCAAAAGATATATTTCTACCAATTTGTTCCACTACTTGAATTGCAACTTCTTGAACTTCAACAGATTCATCTTCATTACGTTTTGTATGACCTTTCATTTTGTCATCCCTTATTCGATCATATTTTCTTGTTCTATTCCTTTTATTCCCCATTGTACAAATTGTTCAAATTGAGAGCTTTGATTCACATGCATACACTAAACCATATACTCTTGATAAAAAAAATTCAAAAATAATATTAATAAGTTTATAATTTAATATTGAACAATGCTTTCATTAAAAACACAAAAAATCTCAAAAAAATTAAAAAATAAATAAACTTGCAAATAATACGAACCTCCTTGGTAATCTTAATTCATAGTTGCCCTTTAACACCCAAATATATGCCTTTAAAACAATTAAAATTTTGATTTTATTAAAAATACATTTTTTAAGTCGCAATAATTGACAATTATTTTTTAATTTTTTTAAAAAAATGCATTTATATATGAGTTTTGAGGATCGTGGTCATTCACGTTATCATGTTTGCTCGGCCTTAGTTTTGCCCGAATTAGTTCTGGTTGAACTTGTTCTAGTTGAAATAGTTTCGGCTAGAACTACCTATGTGGCATCCCATGTAGTAGCCAAACAAGCAAAAAATAGGAAATTTGAGAACATGTCACTTTAGGGGTTAAATTCTCTATCAAAATTAAACTTGTTTTAAAATATAAAAATACCCTTTTGTAGAGCTTGGAGTCTAGATTATGGTCATATAATTTTATAGTATTTTGATTACATATAATATATTATAAGTTGAAAAAACTCCAAGTAGGTATTTTATCATTGAAGAACACGCTCGTTCAAAAAAAGAAAAATAAATAGTAAATTAGGTCGTAAAAATTTAAAAATTATATTTAACACTGGATGAGATTCCTCTTCAAGGATATATAATTTGTTTTTTATTTGGTGTAGATTTTCTAGGGAAAATTAGGCGGGAGACAAAACTGTTAATTTTGGGTAACTCCAACTTTGAATAGTTATAACAGACAAAATATATACCAAAAACTAATATTTCTTTATTTCTGCACTAGTTGTACATGTCATCTAAAACATATTCTGAAATCAAAGGAAAAAAATATTATTACATATATTTTGTTGGTGGGAACTAGACCCTAGATTTTCAGCTCTTTTCAGCAATTAAAAATGGACTTCAAAAATTTTATAAAAAATGTCAATTCTTATTCAAAAAAAATTTAAAAATTGTAGGCATAAACTAAATCTAATTTTACACATTTCATTAGTTTACATCATTTTCTAATTCTAAACATAAATTCCACTTTTATGTCGTTAAAGTTTAACAGTTTTGCATGTTGTGGTCCTCTTCCTTTGTAAAACTGTGACACAGGTTTGTAATTTTACCTGCATGTAATTTTTATTTATGTCTTGTTAATTCTAAGGAGTGGTATCAAAGCGAGGTTTTTTTATTTATCCTCTGTAGGAAGATCTCACGGTTTAGTGGAAGTCTCACGGTTTAGTGGGAGTAATGGCAGATGATGGTAAGTTGAAGGTTGAGAAGTTTAATGGGCATAACTTTCAGTTTTAGAAAATGTAGATGGAGGACTATCTCTATCAGAAGGAATTATGGTGACAATTGGAAGGAGTGAGAAAAATTCATCAATGTCTCAAGAGGATTGGGATATTCTGGATAGAATGGTATTGGGCAGCATTCGCTTATGCCTAGCACAATCGGTGGCGTTTAATATTACCAAAGAAAACACAACTAAAGAGTTGATGGAAACCCTAGCAAAGTTGTATGAAAATCCTTCCACTTTGAATAAGGTATTTCTTATGAAGCATTTATTTACTATGAAGATGGTAGAATGTGGTTGAATGGCTGATCATTTAAATGAGTTTAATACAATTACTAGTCAATTATCTTTTGTGAATATAAATTTTGATGAAGAAATTAGGGCTCTTTTTATTCTGTGTTCTTTGCCAGAGAGTTGGAGTGACATAAGAATGGTTGTTAGTAAGTCTATTTCAAATTAAAAACCCTAAAATTTGATGTTGTTGTTGGTTATATTTTGAGCGAGGAAATTCATAGAAAAAGCACAGGTGAATCTACTTCAGGTAGTGTTTTGAATGCAGAAATTAGAGACAAAAGAAGAGATAGAGGAAACAACTCTGGAAATCATGAGAAATCACGAGCAATGTCAAAAGGAAAGAGGTCTCAATGAGGAGGACCTAGCGACTGCTGGTACTATAGAAATCTAGGTCATAAGAAGAAAGATTGGTGGTCTCAGAAGAATAAAGAAGTATACAAACACCAAGTTTATAAAAAGGCAAATGTGGTAAGTAATAAATCTGAAGATGATGTTTTGATTCTTTCCCTTGAGAATGTTTATGATTCATGGGTTCTAGATTCAAGGGCTTCTTTTTATGCTACACCACATAGGAGTTATTTTTTTTATTATGCCCAAGGTGATTTTGGGAAAATTTATTTGGGAGATAATGAACCCTGTTAAATTGTTGGGAAGGGAAGAATTAAGATTAAGTTGCATAATGGGAATCATTGGCTACTACAAGAGGTAAGACATGTTCCAAGGATGAGTAGAAATTTAATTTTAGCAGGACAATTAGGTGATGAGGGTTGCACAATTAATTTTAATGATAAATATTGGAAGGTTTCAAAAGGCTCCTTAGTAGTAGAAAAAGGTGTGAAAGTAGGCACCTTATATTTTTCTATAGGTAATTCTATTCCTTCTACTTTAATTGTTATAGAGAAAAGTGAATGTTCAAGAAGAGTTACTACAGTTGAGCATGTAGAAAATGAAATAGTCATTGTGGATACCAAAAAAATAGTATGGCATAATAGACTTGGGAACATAAGTGAGAAAGGTATTAAATTAATTCATTCAAAAAAAATTTTACCAGGTGTGAAATGTGTAAATCTGATTTTTTGTGAAAGTTGTGTGTACAGGAAACAAAAGAGAGTTAGTTTCTTGAAGTGTGAGAAGGAAAAGAAAGATGATAAATTACAACTTGTGCATACATATGTATGGGGGGAAGATCATGTATCTTCCCTTGGTGGCTCTATGTATTATGTTACTTTCATTGATGATGCAACTAGAAAAGTCCAGATTTATTTCCTTAGGCAGAAAACTGATGTGTTTAAAACTTTTAAAAAATAGAAAAGCTTGGTTGAGAATGAGACAGGTAAAATATTAAAATGTCTCAGATCTAATAATGGTGGTGAGTATTGTAGTAAATAATTTGAAGATTATTGTTCCTCTAATGGTATTCGTAGGTAGAAAACGGTTCCAAGGACTCCACAAGAAAATGGACTGGCTGAATGCATGAATAGAACAATAATGGAGTGTGCAAGGACTATGAGACTATATGTTGGGCTTCCCTTAAACATGTGGGAAGAGGCTGTAAATATTTTTTTTTATTTAATTATCAAAGGTCCCTCTACTCCTTTGGGTTGGGGTATTCCAGAGGAAGCATGGACTGGTAAGAAGGTAAGTTATTATTTTCTCAGAACCTTCGGTTGTGAAGCATTTGGACATATATATTTTAAAAATAGAACCAAGATGGAGGAAAAATCAAAGAAAATTAAATTTTTTGGATATGGCATTGATGAATTTGGCTATAGAATTTTTTATTTTGAAAATTGTAAAATTGTAAGAAGCAAAGATGTCATATTCAATGAGAAAGCATTGTACAAAGATCTGTTGCGACATCATGAGAAGAAAGACAATGATTATGTAGAGTTGGATGATACTCCAAAAGATGGTGTTCCAGTAATTTTGTATGCTCTACAACCACAAAAAAAACAAATAGCACACACTCTAGTGAATGTTAGATGGTCAAAAAGGATAAGTAGATCTCCTGATAGATTTTCACCTTCTTTCTATTCTAATTTATTAACTAATGTTTGTGAACCTGAATATTATAATAAAGCTATGAAGGTGGATACAAAGCTTCAGTGGGTGTCTACAATGACATAAGAAATGGACTCCTCGCTGAAAAATCAAACTTGGGATTTATGTAAGTTACCTGCAGGTAAAAAAACTTTACAGAATAAATGGATTTATAGGCTGAAAGAAGAAAATGGAGGTAAGAAAAGATTTAAATCCAAATTAGTCATCAGAGGATTTTGCATAGAACCATATTGATTTTGATGAGATATTTTTTTAGTTCTTGAAATGACTTTTATTCGTACTATTTTAAGTATTGTGGCTACTGAAGATTTGCATTTAGAGAACATTGATGTTAAAACAACTTTTCTTCATGGTGATTTGAATGAATAAATATATATGGTACAGCCACAGGGATTTGAGGTCAAGGGTAAGGAGATTTTAGTGTACAGATTGTAGAAAATTTTATATGGCTTGAAGCAAGCACCTCGGCAATGATATATTAAATTTGATACTTTTATGAATAAGAATAGATACACTCAATGTAATTCTGACCATTGTGTTTATTTCAAGAGGTTGAATGATGATAGCTACATTATTCTATGTTTATATGTTGACAATATGCTTGTAGCTGGGTCTAACATTGATCATATTAAGGGTTTGAAGCAATAGTTAGCACAATCTTTTGCTATGAACGATTTGGGGGCAGACAAATAAATCCTTGGCATGAAAATTTGCAAAGATAGGAAGAATATAAAATTAACTCTCTCTCAAGCCGATTATGCTGAAAAGGTGTTGCAGAGATTCTCCATGAAGGATTCCAAAGTTGTCAGTACACCTTTGCCTTGTCATTTTAAATTGACTAAGGAGATGTGTCAAAAGACAACAGAAGAGGAGGCTAAAATTTCCAAGATACCTTATGCTTTAGTTGTGGGGAGATTAAATTTTTTTGTGGTATGTATTAGGCCAGATATTGTACATGTAGTGGGAGTTGTTATCTGGTATATGAGTCACCCTAGGATTGAGAATTGGAGTGCAGTCAAATGGATTCTTAGTTATTTGAGAGATACATCCAATAAGTGTTTACACTCTCGGGGCTCTACTTCTACTATTAAAGGATATGTTGACTTAGATTTGGTAGGAGGTATAGATACCAGGCAGAGTACTACAGGTTATGTATTTACCATTGGTGGGATAACAATGAGTTGCATTTCTCAGTTACAAAAAGTGATTTCTTTATCCACTACAGAGGTAGAGTATGTTGCTGCTACAGAGGCATCCAAGGAGATGATATGGCTTCAATTCTTCATGGAAGAATTGGTACATCCACAGGCAGATAATTATTTGTATTCAGACAGTCAGAGTGCTATTCATCTTGCAAAGAATTCTACTTTGCACTCAAAGACAAAGCACATACAGTTGTGGTATCATTTCATTTGGTAAGTTTTGGATGATGGGCAGTTAAAGATGGAAAAGATACATGCAAATCATAATCCAACCGATATGTTTAAAAAGGTTGTGATGAGGGAGAATCTGAATTATTTTCCAACTTTGGTTGGTCTTCTAGATTGAATCAACTAAAATAACATCAGAGTCTAGGAAGGTTGGATCCAGTGGGAGCTTCATGGGGTAGCGGTTTAGCTACAAGACCAGTCTCCAAGTGGGAGAATTTTTGGTATATGTGGAGTTTGACTAGTCCCCAAATGAGAGAATTTTATATTGTGGTGACTAATCAAGAAAGTATTATCCAGGAAAGTATTTTACACTTTCTGCAATGCATGGGGCTTATTTCGGCTAATTTTTGTACTGACATGTTCTAAGCCTAAAGTGGCACAAAGATTGTATAAATTGTCTTAGGGTTAGGGTTTCATTATAATGTATGGTTTTAGTTTGTTCTTACGATGGAATTGAGCTGCAGGGAGATTGTGTATTGCAATCAGATTGTAATCACTGGATAATAATAATATTGGACTAGTTGTTGGTGGATGTAGCCTAGGGATTGGGTAAACCACGTTAAATCTTTGTGTCCTGTATTCTCTTCTGTTTTTATTTTTTATTCTCTAATATTGGTTATATTTCTGCATGTAATTATTATTTATGTCTTGTTAATCCTAACAGACTTAGCTAAAATCATGAAAGTAGACATAGGCACTTGTATTGTAATGTCCTTTTGTTACATTTTTTTATTGTGAAGTGTGTCTATAATTTTTTTTATTGTAGAAAAAATGAGTGTTTTAAGAATAAATAACAGATTATCTAAAGAAATATAGACACGATAAGCCAAATACACAAGGAAGACATGGAGAAAGGAGCCTAGATTTGAAAATTTGAGTCAAAAGTGTTTGACATTGGTATTTAGTATCCAGGTCTAAATGTGTTTGGTCTAAGAGAAGTAATAAGAGATAAAATCAAAAGGCTCATAAGTGTTGTCTACAAACACTTTAGCTCAAAATTTTAGGATAGGGGTTCCCATTGTAATTGTCAAGTACTTTTCTTTTGTTTGATATTAGTCACAATTTGCAATATTGTACTTTTGCTCACGTAACACTTTTATTGTCCTGTATAAACATGTACACAAAAATAAAAATAAAAAAATAGTTGTGCTATATAGGGATTTATCTATGTCAAATGTTGTGTTTGTGTTTCCACCTCTACAATGTCTTTCTTGATGAAAAAAATGCATGCTCTAGGGATGACAAAGGAAAAACGTGGTGGAAATATTGAATTGACATATGTTACCTCATATATGTAACCCTTGGCATGATATGACACACAAGGTTTGATATGAGGTCATGCAACATGTTAAATAATGCTTCCATCACAAAGAAACATAATGTTGTATTGATTCAAGGGTATGATTATCTGTTCAATTTCGGTGTCTGTTTTCTATTTTTTCTAGGCATGTTGTGTTTTTGTTTGTGGAAAATAGTGGTAGCTATCCATTATTGAAGCTCATTTCTTCTTCCTAGAGGAAAAGCCAACAATTAGGAGGGGAAAAAATATGAAAGGAGGGTAGAGGAAGATAAAGAGGGAGAAGCATATGGAAACAAAGAAACTACTTTAGTGTTAGCCAAAGTGTAGGGACATCGATTTTTATTATATTTAATTTTTTATTTGGTGCAAATAATGGCATCATCAATCTATGTAGTGATTGGTGAATAAAATAAAGGTATAAATTGTGTTAATAAAAGATAATCATCTCTACCAAGGGAAAATATTGATCGGGTGTTAGGGAAGGGGAAAGGACAAAGGTGAAATAAAATTTGGAGAAAGAGTAAAAATGTTAACAGTTAATGCTTCTTGTTGAGATTGATAAGAAGCATGGGATGAACTTGAGAGTGATTTCTAGGTTTTCAAATGATGAAGAAATTATTCATCACTATTTTTTAGTTCTTTCCTATTTGTACAGAAAGGAATTAATCAGTGGATTTGATTTTGTGTGACTAATGTAATTTGTTTTGACCAACTTATTAGTCTGAAAACATCTCTATGAAAGAAACAATAAGGAAAATAAGCATTATTAGTGTTTGAAATCTACTGGGCATAAATTGGTAATAAAGTGAGAGGTTCTAAGGGCATAAACATACCACCGAATGTGAGGCAACCTATGCTAAGACTGGTGGGGTGAAGAGAGAGCTTGAATATCATTAATAAAAATACTAGTAAGGATGCTACCAAAAAGAGGAATCCCAAGGATAAAGGAAGTTTTGGAGATATTTTTTGAGCTGATAAGAAGTGATCTCAGGGTGGACATACCAAATAAGGTACGATTGGCTAGTATAAGTGCAAGAAACTCTATAATTAAAGACAAAATTTAAGTGGAGGAACATGAAAATGAAGAAGAAAAAGTAAAAGAAATGGGAAATGGCTAATTTCTTGGGCTCTTTCATGAATTGGAAGTATTAAAAAAATAGATGTACCAAGATTTTATCGAATAATAAATCTAGATGAGTTGAACAATAAGATAGGAGAGTTTAAAAAATATTTTAAATTAGAAGAAAATAGAGATATAAAAAGGGTAGTGATAGCTAAAAATAAGTTGAAAGTACATATAGCATTATGTTAGAAAGACCTACAAAGATACTAAACAACAAATAGAGACCTAAGAATAATAAGGTGGAGTCAAAAGGTGAAAAGTTTGAAGATTAAATTCATTTTGGGGAATATGAAATAGAATTATTCAAAAGTTTTAAAATTTGAAGTAAAAAGATATGAGCATAAATATATACATGGAGGGGTTCTACAAGATCACCATTTGTTTAAGAAGGCATAAAAGTGATAAGGAGAAAGTAGTTAGGTGTGTGAATGGCTTGCAATTCAATATCCAAAGTGAAATGGGTCTAGTTTAGATTAATATGTTGGAGGAATCATAGAAATACATATTTAAGGAAAAGGAGAAATTAGTGAGAAGATAATTAAACAACTCTAAAATGTGTTAAATATTTACAACCAACAGTGGGGAATCAAGCAACAATAGAGTAAACCTGATTGAAGAATAAGGCAAGCCCTTGTGGGGTAAGGAAACAAAAAAATCCATTAAACAAAAAGAGACACCCTGAAGAATATATGAAAATAATAGTGGAGGTTTCCCTGGTAAATTTTTCAAGTGCAACTAGTATGCTGGTCATAAAAGTTGGGAGTGTCTTGAGTTTAAATTACAAAAAGAATCCATAAGGCTTGTAAGGAGTAATCAAATTGCACAATAAAATAAAAAAAGTGTAGTGTCACTTCCCCATCACAATGAGGAAAATAATCTAGGAGAGGCTTTGATGTTCAAAAGATGTCTTTTTTTTAATCCATCAGTAGAAAAACAAGAACTACTTTAGAGAAGATCTCTATTATAAACCAAATGAAAAGAAAAAAGGTAAGTGCTACAAATTAATTATTAAAAATGGTAGTTTACAGGTATATCCTCATGAAATAATAACAATCTTTACTTTTACTGGATTTGGCTGGATTAGCAATAGTTTTACAATACGATGTAAGTTTTTATAAAAAGATGAAACATTAAGATTAGCTGATTCCTTAGCTCTTAGGATTTTTGTATAACCTAAGGGTATTAGTTCTAATAATAATTTTTTAAGTATTATTTATCTGCAATCACGCTGGGAAGGTAATATTATGAAGATTGAGTATATATCCTTTTCCCTATATTTTGTTTGTACTTCTCTAAAATACTGACATCTCTGGTAGGATATAGAATATGTTGTGTGGTTTTGTTTCAGGTTTAGGTAGGGCGGAAGAGGCAATTCATGATGGGTTTCAATCGGAGAACCATCTAGCTGTTACATCCATGATACAATATTTCATTGATATTTGATATCAGCATGTATTTAACAAACCTCTTGGTTTATATCATGTAAAAGAAGTAAATTTTTATTTTCGAACCATGTAAAATATCTCGATATTATCGAGAAGTGGGTATGCCCACTTTATTTTTGTATTAGAATCCGGACTTTAAGTCCCAGGCATGGCTGGAGGTTTTCTCGACCCCACTCTTTCCTACTAGCGCCTGCACCAAGCGGGGTTTTCTTTGTATCTCTTAAATTTGATTATTAATACAAATTTTGGCCTCAGCCTTTTATCGATTAAAAATAAATAAAAATTATTAAAAATGATAGTACAAATAATCTTATGAATATAGAGATGGTAGAAAAATTAGGCATTGAGAAAAAAAAAAATCCGTCTCCTTATAGATTTTAGTGGTTACAAAAGGGCATCAACAATCAGTAAATGAATATGCTCTTGTTGAATTTCAGATTGGAAGTTATAAGGACAGTGTGTTATGTGATGTTATTCCTATGAACATGTATCATTTATTATTTTTGTAGACCTTGAAAATTTGATAGTAAGGAAGTACATAATGGAAGAGATAACACCTACGCTTTTGATAAGGATGGTGTCAAACATACCATGTTGGCTTTGCAAAATCCAAAAGAGGAAGGCCATAGTGTCAATAGTAAGGTATTATTGATAAGTAGGTAGGAGTTTGCATATGGTTGAAAGACAAAATAAGTATGTTGAAAAGATATGAATGGTACTGATTTTTGCATTGGACAACCAATACGAAAAGAGTTCAACCAAATTATAGCATATAAGAAAGAAATACATGTTGGGACAATATTAAAGATTTGTCCTAGGGAAGAAGAAAAAATAAAAGTTCACAACAAAAGTGTTGGGATGGAAAAAATAAAAGTTCACAACAAAAGTGTTGGGATGGATAAAAAGTCAAGCGTATTCATCAATAGAATGAGGATCTAATGACATATTATATGTAAGAAAGTTTTTTTTGCATAAAATTAGATCTTTTGAGAAAGGGTGGCTTGTACTGATAAGACGTTGGATAATCTTTGTAGAAATACAATGAGAAATTACTTGAGTACAGTAGTTTGATACAATATGAAAATGAATCCCCAAGTATGTGTGAAGAGCTAGAATTCATCTCATGGGGTACGAGAAATATATTTTTTCTTAGATGATAGAAGAAACCAGAAAAGGAAGTAAATTGATATTGAATTTAAGCATGTGGGGTATGCTACAAGTTGTGATATCTCAAAGGGGTAATCCTGCTACCCAGCTCCCTTTGTGATCTATTCTCTTAAAAACCTCACTTAGGGAGCTTGATGCGGGAGCATTATTTCCTATTTAATTTTTGATGTATATTTTATTTTATGTTTTTAGGAAATTTATTTTTTTTGTGCAAAATTATCGCAGTTATCCATTATTAAAGATAACTTCTTCCAAGAGGAAAATTTGAGAGTTCGGAGGGGGAAAAGGTTATGAAAGGTGGACAAATGAAACAAAATTGGGGACGGGAATGAAAAAAAACAATTTGGCGTTAGCCAAACTATAGGGACATTTTTTCCATTTAATTTGTTCCTTTGTAGTTACAGATAAAGGTTCTAATATATTTAGTGATTGATGAATAAAATAAAGGTACTGACTGACTCAACAAAGCATGATTGGATTTTCCAATGGAAAATATTGACCGGGTGATGAAGGAAAAATGAACAAGGTTTTGTTCAAGTTGGAGTAAGAGAATATATATCAATATTTGATATTTCTTAGTGAGATACATAGGAAGCATGAATTTGGCTTGAGAGGGATCGGATAGTGACGAAGATATTGTTCATCACTATATTTTTAGTTTTTTTCTTATTTGTAGAGAAAATAAGGAATTGGTGGATTTGATTGCATGTAACTAATGTAATTTCTTTTGACTAGATTCTTTATCTAAAAAATTTCCGTGGAATTAATGATAAGGTCAATAAGGTCTCATCATTAGTGTTTGAAATCCATTCTCCATAATGTATGCTTGAATACCTTTCTGATTGATTGTAGATCTATAGTTGAGTTACTTAATTGAATGTTCTTTAAATCATACTTAATTTTGTAGTTGAAGTTTAAAATAGAGAGGGAATTATATATTTATGCAACTGACACCATTTCAAATTTAATATTTAGGAAGATTGACAATAGTAGGTATCTTTTTACTATTTTCAAAGCTAAAATCCATGTTTTAAATTTCGGCCTAATTTACAAGGACGTCGACATTAGACACCCTAGTCTTAGTAGAATAATTCATGAAAAAGGTCATGAATAGGAAATTCTACCAAGTGTCCACAAATATTTTCAAAACTAAGTGCAACCAAGCATAAATCAGGTAAAACTAATAATAAGAGTCCTAGCACAAAATTTTAAAGGTATACAAGTTTACAACACTATATTTACCCCCATTTTAGTTGGAGTATAAAAGTAAATTATGCTCATATGATGAAGTGTGGAGAAGCCAAATATTATTTAATCAAAATATTTTAGAAACAACACAAATATATGGTCAATAAGGTTGTAGATCCCAAAATATTAATACTTTTTTCAAAACATTTGATCTTATTAGTTCCCGTCATTGGGAGGTATACTTATGCAATTTTCTCTTGTAATAAAAACTATTATAATATATTCCTTGACCAATAGGGTTGAGTTTTTTTTTCAATTTTAGTAAAAGATAGTTTTTTGAGATCCTATTGGTTGTTGTGGAAAAAAGAAAGGAGCCAAATGATTTTTAATATAGAATTTGCAAAAAAAAACATTAAACACTAAATATTGTCGAGTCTTTGGCATAAATATTTGGACACCTATTAAAATTAATTATGAATTAATGTGGAAGGATGTGTGTCCTTCTATGGTTGTCGACTTTGGTTTTCACATATTGAAAGGGTGGCGTGAAAATTCCCAAAAATGTTAGGGAAGACATTTGGTATCTTGTGCAAGTGGTCTATGATGTGCATTGGAAGGTTTATTTTATCACAATTTACTATTTGAAATTGATAAATCAAAAATTGATGTTTATGTGTATTTATAGATAGGGAACCTAAAATATTGCAAAATCCTTTTCTCTAAGCTCAAATTATATAGGTTAAAGTTTTTTGTCGAAGCGGTTTTGGAAAGAATTCATTAATTTTTATAATTTTGAGAGGTATTTCTTCAAAGATTTAACTGTTATCTTTTGAGGTGCATTTCAAAGGAATAATTTTATGTATTTATTGAAAGCTCTAACTATCATCTTTTAGAAGAGGCAGCAATAGTCATGTACAAATAGTTGTTGAAAGAGAAAAAAATTCAAAAGAGAAATTAAAATATCTTTCAAAATATTTTTGTGAGAGTTTCTTTGATTATTAGATTTTGGTTGAAATTTTAGGGTTTAAATTCATTTAATGTTTCTAAGATATTTTTGGAGTGCTAAAATCTTCCTCTTTTTGTGCATTTGCAGGTATCAAGCTTAAAATTTCTCAATATTTTTTTGTCTTTTGTCTAATTATTTCAGTTTAAGTTTATAGTGGCGAGGGATTTCGTAAAAAAATAGTTATTTTGCAGAATATGAGAGGTATTTCTTTGATACTTTAACTGTCAAATTTTCTGGTTCATTTTGAAGGAATAAAGGTTTCTTTATCTCTGGGTTTCTTTTCCTTCAAAGGGTTTCCTTGATTTTTAACTCTTCCCTTAAACTTTAGTATTTAAATAATTTACTTTTTCTTGACATATTTTTTAAGTGCTAAATTTTTTGTTGTTTTGTGTATTTGTAGTAAATAATCATACAGTTTCTATACTCTTGGTCTCTATACATATAATGGAAGACATTTTTTCTTATCTGTAATTGGTCTATGGTGTGCATTAGAAGGTTTATTTTGTTACTGTTTACTATTTGACATTCAGCAAAAAAATCTTTGTTTTTCTCTATGTTTTCAATTAGTGCACTCAAAAGCTCTTAAAATCCCTTCTCTAGGTTCAAATTGTATGATTTAAGATTTCTGGTCACAAGGGTTTTGGGAAAAAAGCAATAATTTGTAGATTTTGAGATGTGTTTATTCAAATATTTATCTTTAATATTGTTCAGGTACATTTTAAAGTAGTAGTTTTACATATTTCTAGAAAGCTTTAAGTGTCAACTTTGCAAACAAGCACCAAAAGTAGATTTCTTTGTTTCTTTGTTTGTGTACTTTGGTTTTTACATTGTGTAAGGATATTTGAATAAAGTTAATTTCGAAACAACCTAGATTTAATTTGACCTGGGGACTTGGCATGTAGACTAATTTTTAAATCCCCATAATATTATATTATTAATCTCTCATGTACATAAATTATAGGATCATGAATATTGACTTTCACATAAATCATTCGAAGGAATCTTATAGTATCCCCTATTCTACTTTTTGTTTCCTTTAGTGTTGCAATGTTTGTTGTCTATTATTGTCTATGAGATGATTAATTCAAAAGAATTTTTATTTGTTGGCTTGAACTTAAATATATTTTTATTGTAAGGGTTTTGATTCTTGGTAGTTTTGACCATTGATTCTTATTCATCCAAAATAAATCTCTTGTTATTGTGTATATTCTATCTCTATTTTTTGAAAACTTTTATAGTATGTTATTTGCAAAAATGTCGAACGTAACAGTTGTAAAAATGAATTTGAGGGTATTTTGTTTATTTAAAGCTCATATATCTTTGTCTATCATTAAGAAGGATAGAAATAAGAATTTATCTATGGCATGTAGTACATGTATATAGAACTACTTTGAGAGACATGGTAGAATGTAGAACACAAAGTCCTTTAGATGACCTTTATCCTTTTTCAAGGTTATTTTTGCATATTTTGAGGAGAGACCGGTAAGAATAATGCTTATACTTATTCTACATTACTAAATAACATGTAATCTATAAACAACTTATAAAATAAATTTTCTATTATCTATATGTTCCAAAAATATATCTTCATCATTTGTCTCACAATTTGTGAAAGTCAATGATGCCCCAATAAAGAAATAGGGAGACTATATATATGTGGTACTGTGGATAGACTTTAATTTAAAGAATGTTGGAAAAAATTTGTTGATCATAATGAGGTTAAGAGGGGAGTTATTATAGTATTTACATTAATATCATCATTATTTATTAATGTTAAAATATTTGAAGAAAAATGGATTTTTTACGAATGTTGATGCAGTTAGAAAAAGTAAGTATAAAGAAATTTACTTCAGTTTCACAAGTGTGTCTTTTAATTTTAATATTCCGCAAAAAAAAATACTATTTTAATAGAGATAGAAGACTAAAAGTGTAATTCTCATTATTTAAGTTTTACAAGTGTTTCAATTCCAAATTTGTTAATAATTATGATAAAAGATAGAAATAGTTGGCCTTTCAAAGGGCTCTGTGAAGAACACCGCACCTAATTTATGTTCCTCTTAGTAGATAACTTTTCTTAACAAAGCACTTTGTTGTCGTAAGGTTGATATCCTTATGTTTAAATTTTTTCATTTATTAAACATTGATATCTTCAAATGTAAAGTAAATAAATTTAAATAATAGAATATTGCATACTATATTCAATTGAATTAAATGCATTTCCTTTAGTGCTTCAAAATTCTAGGAGTTGGACCAAGAGTAGATAAATATCATTTGCAATTGCTAATATCTAGATACATAGTAGTTCTAATCGACAAGGACAATAATGAGTGGAACATACAATGCATTCCTAATTGTAATAGATGTGTCTTTAGTGTTGGGTGGTCACATTTTTTGGGCCACCATGATATCAAAGGTGGGGACTTATACATTTTTTAATAGATGGAGTCCACTAGCCAAAAGTTTATGCTTAGAGTTTATATATACCACAAATTGTAAAGATATGCTGCAAATTGACGTAGAGTAAATAAATGAATGTTGTTTTCTATATATTTTGACACTATATGAAAATATTTAAATATGTCTGTTTAAAACATTATTAGTAATTATGCATTAAAACATAAATTTTTTTTGCGATATAGTTTCAGACTATATCAAAATATTTAAATGTAATTGTTTAAAAAAAAATATCTAACATTTGATTCATAGACATCTACCTACTTCATAATATTATAATTACAATTCTCCACTCCTCAAAACAATATGACAATGTGACTGTTAAAAAGTAGAAATTTGAGAGAAATAAGGGAATGGACAAAGAATCAGATGTTGTGAGTGCTGATGGTTATGATGACACCGACTACATTCCCCACTCCCAATCTGATGACGAGAGTAAAGAGTTTCTTTCTGTCTCAGTGAGTGCTTCTGGTGATGAAGAGGTTAAAACTATGGGAACCCACAGTGTTAAGGAAAAAGGAAAAATGTTTGAGGTTGTTGAGGAGGATGTGGGTGGTCAAAAACTACCTATTTTGGTAAATTACTTGAGTTTGGAAGATCATGACATCCCCATTTTTTCAAAGCTCGAGGTTCTTATGGAGGTTCAGTCGGAACAGAAAGTGGAAGATACTCCTGGGCAAGACAATGTCTAAAAGGACCATATCCCTGCTTCTTCTAAGAACATTCCTTTCTCTAGACTAGTGGATATGTAGGAGCAAAATGTCCAACTACTCCAAGAGGACATGGATGACAAAATTAAGCCTCCATTTGGGGTTCTTCAAATTGCAAAAGCTATGTCCTTGTACTCATTTTGACTGATGAAATGGGTATTTAAGGAAATCAAAAGTCTTCATCTGAACTTTAGAGCTCTGTCTTCTCGTGTTGATCTTATTAATTCTGGGTCGATAGAGGATGATGACAATCAAAAAAAGGAGGATGGTAAAAATCTGAAGTCTCTGCATGACAGATTGAACACTCTAGAGAATACTCTAAAAAAACATATGAAGGACAATAATGTCTTCATCGGTACTACTCTGGAGTGTTTTAATTCCATTAAATCTGAGATGTATTCTCCCACTATGAAGATCAATGAAGATAAAGATGACAATGAAGATGATGGTCTGAGAAAGCGCACACGCTCAACCAGGAAGAAGAAAATTTAAGACATGATTTTGGAGCTGTTAGATTTCAACGCGGCCACAAAAAAGGTCTCTGAAGCAAAGAAGGAAGCGGAGGGAACTCTCCTGGAGTTTCCTTAGTCCTAGTGTAACCCTATTTTTTGGCATTTCAAATTTTGGCTTTTGGGTACCGGAGAGTCTTGTTGGTTTCTGGCTTTCTTCTCTAGTTTTCTATTTTTTTGTGGGTTAGCGGGTTGGGTCCCAGTCCTGTCTATGTTTAGTACGTTTTATGCTATCAATATTTTTGCTTTGAATGTAAGGGGTTTTGGGTCCCCATAAAACCTATTTTTACCAGCAATCAAAAACAATATGGCAAGTTTTTTTTTTTTTTCTAAGATATATTTCTAATAAGAAAGTATTTTTTCGTTTAGCTGCAAGTTAAACCTTATCACCAGATTTCATCCAAATTGGTTACCAATTAGATTCCTTTGTATGTATTTATATGTATTTTCCCATTCACTTATTCCATACTATATATTTTACTCTTCCAATCTTTTATGATTTTGAAATGCACTTTTGGGAGGAATAAATAGTCTACAAAAATCACACTGTATTCATTATCTAATACTAAAAACTTTAATTGGGGTGACCCATTTAGAGTAGTAAGTAAAATACTTCTCTGATGAGGCTTCCACTATGGTTGAAATTCTCGCTGGTCCATTGTGCTTGTATGCTTGTTCCTACACTAGGCTATGCTTGTGGATGTGAATGACTAGAGTGTTGTTTGATGGTTTTAAATATGGCTTCACATTACCAATAAAAAAATGAAAAGCTTCAATGAGAGGTATTTCTAGAAAGCTTTAATTTTGGTCCTGTTAGCTGTATTTTGAAAAAAAAAATGTTATAGATTATATGTCATGGAAAATATTTAGATTATATTTAGTGAATAAAAGGAGTGAATTATTTTATGACATGATAATTTTATAACATAGTTTGAGGTTTTCCATTACATTCTTTTTTTTCGAAGATATTGGTGAGGCCCTTAGTGAAAAAAAAAAATCTATTACAAGTTTTTTTACATTCGTTGTGCATTTGTGATGTGTTGTTTTCCCTTCTCTAGTTGTGTGATTTTTTACGTATTGCAATGATGACATTGAAGTCTCTAGATGTATTAACCAACATGTCTTTTTCTATCTACGATCATTTATATATATGTGGTTTCCATCAATATTGAAAGCTTTCTATTTTGTTACCATTTATAATTTGTTTTCCTACATAGGCTTTGGATATATACATATATATACATATATATACATATATATACATATATATATATATACATATATATATATATACATATATATATATATATGTA
>MU227518.1:92358-108346 GCA_018584345.1 Thuja plicata
ACATATATATATCTACATATATATATACATATATATATATATATTATATAATTTCAGATGTCTATGTATCTTTCTATATATAGATATGCGTGCCCTTCAATGTGTGCATACAATAAATTCCTTGCCGCTGCCACAAGGTATATTTTATGCCACTGTTATTAATACTTATATGTATAACTTATTGAAAGATTTTAGCTCTCAATATCCTAGAGTCCAAAGTAGAAATAGAAACCTTCCACCACGGATAGAAAACATAGTTTAAAAAACCCTTACCAGAAAATAAAACAAATGACAAGAGTTCACAATCCTATGTCATAAGTATAAGTGTGACCAACATGTTACTCTTATGATAGTAAATGGATTTAGCTGAAGAAAGATAAATATTTAATGACATGAAACTTGTTCCCAATGTCAACTTTAACAAAACCTAGTAACCCTACTAATATGCTTGTAAACTTTGATGCCTTATTTTCCAAATGTGAAAACAAAAGCATAAAATAAGAGTAGAACAATAAGAAGGATGATGCATTAATGTAGATTTAATGCAAATAGGCTTTCATTTCCATGATATTTATATCATATGCTCTCAATAATAGTTTGACTATTTTTTTCTTACAATTTTTGTTATCAAAATGGATTTTTCTCCTTGCCCTTTTCTACCATAGCCAATAGGATTTTGAATAAATATTTTTTCATGATATTAAAAATTATTTGATATAACACAGACTATATAAAATAACATATCACATCAAAAACTATTCCTTTAAAATACACCTAAAAATATGACGGATAACGCTTTAAAAAAAATATCACAATCTACAAAATCACTAATCTTTTACCAAACCCTTGTGACAGAAACTTTTTACTCACAAAATTTAAACTCAAAGAAAAAACAATTAAGAGATTTTGAGTCCCCTATCTACAAATGCAAAGAAAAAAGAAGATTATATCGCTCAATATCAAATAGTAAAGAGTAAAGAAATTAACCTTCTAATGCAAATCACAGACTAGTTATAGATAACGCCAAATATCTTCCCTAACATATCTAGAGGCAAACAGTATATAACCTATATGATTATTTCTTGCAATTTCACAAAGGGATAATGATTTTAGCAGTCAAGAAACATGTCATAAATTGAAAATGATCTAAATGCTAAAAGTTTGAAGGAACTCCTAAAAAGAAAACAATTATAATATAATGTAAATAGATAGCATAGGGTTAATCCCTTAGGTAGTTAGAGATTTCTATAAATACAAATTTTGACACCATTTGAAGGGTTGGTAAATTGATCATTTAGTTGTCCAGTAGTAATACAAGCTTTCAATCTTTTAGCAATCCTGTTTTTTAGAAGTTTAGAGTAGATTAATGCTCCCTTGGAGCCGCTAGTGTAACTACCAGTGATGCTGGATTTGAAGTTAATGAAAGAATGAGGAACACCACTCATCTCTAAGCTCTAGGTTGTTTCTGATCTCGGAGCTAGGAAAATGCTTCTCATGTTGTATGCTTTCTTATGTCCTTTGTTCCAGTTCTGTAATGATTCAATGAAATACTTTGCTTTGTTACTAATATATGTCTGATTGAAGGTTGCATGTATATCTAGTATCCATTGTTTCTTTTATATCAAACTTTTTTGATGCTAAGAGAACATATGTCATGGATATAGTTAGAGATCTACACAAACCCTGTCCTATCTTTTTCTATTTCTATGCTAGGTATAAATTATGCTTGCAGGAAACCCATTATCCCCAAGGTTTCAAAGGTCTACGAGTCAATACTTCAGTATTTGGTGACAACTCAGCCATCGTTGGCGAGGTCATCACAAATTCTTACCAATCGAAGGCATGTAGAAGGAACCTAGATTGAAAAATTGGAGTCAGAAGTTCCTGAGATAGGTATTTAGTGTCTAGGTCTAAATGTGTTTGGTCTAAGAGAAGTAATAAGAAATAGAATTAAGAGGATCATAAGTATTGTGTACCAAAAATTTAGCTCAAAATTGTAGGATAGGGGTTCCCATTGTAATTATTGAGTACTTTTCTTTTGTTTGAGATCATTCACAATTTGCAATAGGCTACTTTTCCTCATTTATAGGACATATGTATGTCATCTTTTTGTCATTTGTTTAAACCCTCGCTACAATGTCTAGGATAGTTTTTCCATTGTGTTTCTTTTTTTATTATGCTTTTCTCAAAGGCTGGTTTACTCTTTTGATGAAATTAAGTAGTATGCATCCACGCAGATATTTGATGTTTCTATAAGTCTTTGACATACATACATGACCATAAATGCTATATATTAAACATGATGAATCTATAATTATGTTTTCATAAGTAATAATCTATTTGGAAGAGAATATGTGTATGCGTGCTTTTTTGAAATTTATCCTAGATGTCTTTGTTATAACATTTTGATGTAGATTGTGATTAATAAAGAAGGATGACTAGGTAACGCGCTTGTACACTGGTCTATCAGAACTGGTCCTGCAGCGAACCAATTGGTGATGGAGCCATTCCAATAAAGGTTATGGTTGTGGAAAGACGAAGGTGGTAGCACCTGAGAAATGATTAGATCAAGATTTTTTCCATCCTTTAGAAAATATAGGAAGAGGAAGGTAGCTAGATCTGTCCTTTGTGCCTATTGTAATAGTTATTTTCCTATTTTGCTAGACAATTTTTTCCTATTTTCTAGAGTTGCAATAAAGAGTCTGCATGTTTCCATGTTGTGAGGAGTTGGAAGTTAGATTTAGTTTTCTCTAAATAAATCCCCACTCCTACATGAGAAAGGACGGTGATAGTTATTTTTAGAAGTAGGATTTTAATTTTGTCATATTTCCCAGCTTTTATGAATACATATATACTTTGTTTTTGCTTAAATGAAATGTTACAGTGTTGAAAGTTCATTCTGTGTAAGTGAGTTTTGGGATATCCATCCAAGGGGGCCTACTTGGTAAGGAATAAATATTAGATAGTTCATTTCATGTAGCTCTCATTTCTAGAACTTTTTATTTCAAATCTGGTGTTGAAACTATTCATGTAGTCAAAGAAACAAGTTAGTTGTTGCTTCCTGTAGCCAAAGTGGCAGTACAACCAAAGAATTGTTGTTTTGAGTTTCAACTAGTTCTTTCTTCAAGCTTTAGTAATTCAACATTTGTCTTCCAAATTTTTTTTTTGTAGTAGTAGATTATGTTTCCTTCCAGCAATTTGTTTCCTACAACAATAGATTAGCATGGTCTGAGTCAACTCTTTAGTCTTGGTGCATATATCTTGCTGGCCCATTTCAAGTAACATATCCCTAGGATAATAATTAAAAGAGTTCTTATGATAAGGATGATAGGTTCTTTGACATGATGCCCAATCCACAAGTCTTCGTAATGAACCTAGTTTTGATTTCTTTCTTAAATTCTTTTTTTAATCTTGAATAAAATTCTATGTTGATTGATTTAATATAGTTTGTTTAAAAAAAACCTAAAAACAAAAAAGTTATGAAGGTTTTAGCGAACCTCACTATTTTAAGTTTATGTACAACTTTTGATTAATAAATATTGCAAAAATAGTAAAATTGATTATGTCAGTATAAAATTTATATTTTAAAAAGCAGGATAGTGAGTTTTTATTTCATCAAATTATTCAATTAGGAAGGCCTTAGCCATTACTTTGGAGGTCAAAGTATAGGCTTGGTCCTACAAAGCCTATCCCGTACCAAAATCCAATGCAAAGGGTGGATTGAAAATTCAACTTTTGAAAAATGGGCATACGTTTAAAAATGCATACCCATTTCTTAAATATAATAAATGAGCATTTAGAAATGAGTTTCTAGGCATAATTTTTTAAAACAAATGTAGAAACGGGCACCCATTTTGAAAAACAAGCATCCAATTTTTGAATTTTTGGTTCAGGCATCCGAGCCTAAATCGGATGGCCGGTTTTTTCAAAATGGGTGCCCATTTCTAGTGGCATTTTCAAGTCCACAAGACTTTCGCCGAATTGGGACCCAAATTTTTGCACCTACACCTATTGCCTCTTCTTCACTAATATTTAACACACATTATCTCTTCTTCTGATGGGCAACCGTATACATTTCTTTATACACCAAAATCTCTTCATTTGTGAGCTTCCTCTTTCGTTTATTTTTTTGAAGACTACTATACCTCATGGTGAGACAAAAAGGGTGATGAAAAAACCTTTGATTTTCAACAAAAAATGGTGGAAAAAGTAGCTTTTTGTCTTCCACAACTGCAATCCCGTAAAATTCTCTGCAAAAAAATGAGGTTCTCAAATTGAGGGACCCAGAGAATTATTTTTTTCTATTGGATGCCAGTAAAACAAATTGGATATCCCTTATTATCGGATATCCAAAATCTCCCGCTCAAATTTTGTTTTTCTTAACATTTGCAATTTTGAACTTTTTCATTTTCATGCTATTTTGAATATTTATTTTAGTTTTTTATTATTATTATAAATTTTATTGTAATAATATTAATATTATATTTATATTTATATTATAGTTATATTAATATTCTCTCTCTCTCTATAAATATAATAATAATATTATACTATTATACAATAGTAATATAAATATTAATAATATAGTACTAATTTATATTTAATACAATACTAATATATATAATATAATATAATACTAATATTCTTTTACTAATGGACAAAGAGTTACTAATGGAGTGAGCGAAAATAGCAAGGGCAGAGCAGGCTAATCGAGCGAATGTAGTTCAGCCTCATGGAGCGACGACAATGCATGGGTCAATGGGTAAAGGACATCATGCGAAAGGATTTTAGAACATGGTTAATCATCAGTCTCAAAGAGCTCATGGTTGGAGGCAGGGTAAACATGCCCAATTTTTTGACTCGTCAAGGGGATCTAGGTTTTGGCCTAGGGCTCTGCATTATGGCATTTCTGAAGGTCGATATTAGGGATTCAATCAGGAAATTCATTATTCCAAGCATTTCCTACCCCTCCCAAAATATTTGGCTACTAATCATCATCCTAGGTTGCGCCCTTATTTTGATATTTCTTCTACTCCTCTGATTCCGACTCCTATTTGTGCTTCTGATGGCTCTCTGATTGGAGATTTTGACCCAAATCTTCCATCCTTGTTTCCTGGCCAAATTCCCTACCTATTTGGGCTCCAAAATTTTTCACTTCGTCGAATAATATCCCCTTTCAAAACCCTCATGTTCATTCTTCGCAACCCTCATTTTTGTCTATGCTAAATAGCATCCCTATTCGGGCAAATCGGGGATTTAATAATCATCAGGAAAACTCCAAATCTTTGAAAATTGATGGTTCAAGGAAAATTTCTTCAGAAAAGTCAAACCCTGTTATTCAATTCGTGGATGGCATTTTGGAATCATAGGTATTGTATATGAGTGAAAATGCAATTATAGTTAGGATCTGGTCTTTTCTACCTATTTACATTTTTTGTTCTTGGGATTTTAACATCTGGTTAGGGCTTCGGGATTTGTTTTATTTGGATCATGGTTCAAACTTCTTTGTTGCAATTTTGGATTCATCAGTTTCTCATAATAATGCTTGCGTCTTAATTATTGGTTCTACAATGGTTTTGGTATTTGTTTAACAAAGTGGACTCTGAACTTCAAATAAAATGATTATGTATGTTTGTTAATGCCATTTTGGGTGGAGTTACCTACTTTGCCTTTGGAATATAGAGATTTAGACATCATCAAAGTTATTTCCAATAAGATTGGTAAATTCATCCGCCATGATTTGACCCCTCATGAGGAACTACATCGAACTATTAGGGTCTATCTTCTTTTATATATCCTGAAGCCTTTCCCTAATTTTATTATTCTCCATCCTAAATGGGGTTCTTGGAGGAAACAAATTATTGTTTAGGATGCGTATCTAGTTTCCTCTTATGAAAATTTATTAGGACACTTTACAAATCAATGTAAAGATCCCAACTGTTCCAATCTTATTATTTGTACAGATCACACTTCCTTTCCTGATAAATGTTCTACGACTTCCAATCCTTTGGACCAGTCGACTCCTGTTATGACTTCTTCTTCTCAAAAGAAGGACTTTTCACATACCTATGCCAAGTTGGATTCTGATGCTAAAATTCTAAAGGAAGTTCTTTTGAATCAATCTTCTTTGGGTATTAATGTTTTAAAACCAGAGAAATATTCTAAGGATATCACATCCTTAGCTCTTGTTCAATACCAGCCTTCGGTATCACTTTTTATCCCTTCTGATCTAATTACAACTTTTGCAAAAATGCTAAAAATTTATCTTCCACCTATTACTGCATTTCTCTCATCTATTAATATTTCCCAAGCTATTGTCTTAGAAACTAATTCGGCTCCTAAGCTTCCAGATTTGTCAGTTCTTGATTCCATAATTAACTTCTTAATATTCTCAAATAAACCTTTAAAGCTTAACAAAATCACTAAAGTGTATGCTGAAATAATGTCTATAGAGGTAATATCTGTGGTTTCTTCCCAACCTCATGACCTAATGATTGATTTTCCAACTGATAATTTGTAGTAGGGAAGTCATTATTGTGGTAATTCTGCTGATCACCTCAATCCTTTGTTTGAGTCAGGTAATTATTAGATGTTCAGGTGCCTCCCCCTTTGGCTTCTTAGACCCCTCAACCCTCTTTTCCCTTGGAGGATAATGTCTTTACTGATGGTTCTGATGACTTCATTGACCAATTTAAGCCAATGCAAAAGTGGGAATCTTCTCCCTTATCTCAACAGATTGAACAACATACCTCAACACATGATGTTAAGTTGGTTTAGGTTGATAATGATGAGTCTTCAATTGTTCAGATACCACTTTCCAATATCCCTGCTGTCAAAACACCTAAAATGAGGGGCAGGAAGTCTAAGGCTACTAAAGCTCTCGAGGAAATTCAGGCTGGTCTTCAATCTACTTTGGATGGAATTTCATTCACATCTAAAAGATGCTCGATTAGGAGAACTAAAGGTTCTCCTTGTCCCCAATGAAGATCCTTTCATGGAATGTCAGAGGCATTAATGTCTCTGACAAAAGGCATAGGATTAAGGTTAGACTTGATTCTGTGCATGCAGATATTATAATTCTGCAAGAGACTAAGTTGTCTTTGGATTCTTTTAGGTTGATTGTGGGTAAGTGGTCTGCTTGGAAATCTATTTATGTATCTTTAGTTGGGGCCTTAGGTGGATTGACCATTTTATGGAAAAACACTGCAGTTTCTGTTCAATCATTGCAGCATGGCTCAAATTGGCAATTTGTTAGTGTTAGATTTTTCAATCAATCATTTTTTCTCATAAATGTTTATTGTCCTACCACTACTTTGGATAAATTTTATCTATGGAAATCTCTCACTTCCATCATTCAACAATATCCTGATTGCAAATTCATCATTGTAGGTGACTTTAATGCCATTTTAGGTCCTAATAACAAGAAAGGAGGAATCTCTCCTCATGTTCGATCAATCACTGATTTCAATAATTTTGTGTTGGATAATGCCCTTTTTGATGTTTTACCAAAAAATGGTGCCTTTACTTGGAATAATCGTAGATCTGGCTTCTCTCAGATAGCTGTCAGATTAGATAGATTTCTTTGTTCTTAGATTTGGAAATTAGATTATATCTCTATGTCAGTTGAAGTCATTCCTTTTTCAAATTCTGATCATTTTCCAATTCAACTTTCATTTGAATTTTCTCCCAATCCAGCACCCGATTCTTTTAGGTCTTCTTTTAAGTTTGAATTAGTCTAGTTTAGAAACCCCTCATTTCATTCTCTTCTTAATCAATGGTGGCTGGCAACTCCAATAGAAGATGGAACAATGATGTTTAAATTTTATAAGAAATTGTCCTACATTAAGAATCTGATTAAAGTCTGGAATGTGAATGTTTTTAAAAACATCTTTCAAGAGAAAGCTCAGGTTGAAAAGGAGTTAGCTGACATTAACCAACATATTTTTACTAATGGTCTAGATCCCCAATCCTTTCTCAATCAGAAGCACCTTCAGGAGTCTCGGGCTGAATTGTGTGCAAGGGAGGAAAAGTATTAGAGACAGAAGTCTAGGGAGTTATGGATGCAAGCAGGATATCATAACACAAAATATTTTCATGCCTCAGCTAAATAGAGGAAGGCAGCCTGGTCCATTTTTTCTATTAAGGATGATATGGGGAACTTAATTTATGATGAAAAAGGCATTCAGGAGGAAGGTGTTATGTTTTTTTCAAATCTTCTTTCTCCCTCTTCTTCTCATCCTATTGATCAGGAGAAAGTTGATTATGTTCTTAATGTTATTCCTACTTTGATTGATCCTGGTGATAATTTATCTCTAATGGCCCCTTTTACATTACTTGAAGTTAGGATGGTTGTTTTTTCTCTTTCTCCAGATAAGGCTCCAGGGCCTGATGGGTTTACGGCTCTCTTCTTTCAAAAAACTTGGCATGTTATTTGTCATGATCTTTTAGCTGTTCTTGAAGAATCTAGGAAAAATTCAGTTATGTTGAAATTTTTTAATGCTACAAACATTGTTCTAATTCCTAAAAATGATGATCCACAGCCTTTTGCAGAATTTAGACCCATCTCATTATGTAATATCATTTACAAAATTATTACAAAAGCAATCTATTTAAGGTTACAACACTTAATTCCCAAGATTATTTCTCCTAAGCAAGGGGTTTTTGTCCCAAGTTGGGAAACGACTGATGGGGCCATTTTGGCTCATGAAACTCTTCATTCTATACATGATTTTTCCATCCCTTCTTTCATTGTTAAGCTAGACATGATGAAAGCTTATGACAAATTGAACTGGTCCTTTCTTATTCAGGTTCTTCTTAAGTTTGGCTTTTCTAAAAAATGGTGTAAATGGGTTCAAGCATGTATTTCTGGTGCTCACTTCTCTATTATAATTAATGGGGTTCCTACTGGCTACTTCCCATCTTCACAAGGTGTAAGGCAAGGAGATCCCCTTTCACCTTGTCTTTTCATCTTAATGGCTGAAGCTCTTAGTTGTTTTATTAATAATTGTCATGTTGCTAATTCATGGTTCAGGATTAAGATTAAAAATACATCTATTTGTGTTACTCATTCCCTTTTTGTTGATGACACATTACTTTTTGGATCAGCTTCCATTTCTGAAGAAAACCAAGTTAAGAAGCTGCTTGATGTTTATTCTCATGTTTCAGGCCATAAAGTTAATGCTCAAAAGTCAAAAGTCTATACCTTTAATATGGATTCTAAGCTATCAGATAAGCTTGTTAATATCCTAGGCTTCTCCCATGATGAGCTTCCTTCAACATACCTTGGCATCCCCTTTTTTATGTGCTAGAATAAGTCTTCTTACTGGAAGGGTGTTTTTAGATGGTTGTCCCTTTCAGGTAGGATCTTGCTTGTTAAATCAGTATTATCAGCTATCCCAAATTATTATTATTTAGTCTTGCAAGCTCCTAAATTAGTTCTCACTCAAATTGAAAGCCTTATCAGAGGTTTTGTTTGGAATTCTAATATGACATGGCAGAAGAAGATTCCTCTTGTTTCTTTATCTGATATGTCTTTAACTCACTCTACCAGTGGGGTTGGTCTTCATGATATTTCTAACAGGAATTTAGCCTTTGGTGGTAAATTGGTGTGGAAGATGTATATTAATCCTCACATTAAGTGGTGTCAGTTGATGCAACAAAAATAACTAGACAGTTTAGACCTGATTAGAATTATCTTTGTTATGGATCCTCCAAAGGGGTCTACCATTTGGAATTTTATGATGAAGTCTAGGCATATAATCACCTTGCAAGTTTCATGGGAAGTTCATAATGGTGAATCTGTTAGATTTTGGCTTGATTCATGGAATGGATGTCCTCCTTTAGTATCTTTGGATCTTTTTAATGATGTTTGGGAAATTTCCACCTCTAATTGGGGTCCTTCTTTAATTGACTATGTTTTTGTAGTTCACATCCATTCTAGGCTTGTTATTTGGAAGGATTTTCATGATCTCCCAATTGATAATCAAAAGGCTTTCAATGCAAATAAAATGCTAGTAGAAAGGGTAGTATTCTTATCTAGGTCCTCGGATCATATTTCTTGGTATCCATTAGAAAATGGCTCATACTCTGTCAAAAAAGGTTATGAGCTGTTACAATCATTACAAAGTAATGCTATGAAACATAGACCTTTCTTATTTTGTTGGCATTCTTCTGTCGTACCCAAAGAGGGCTGTTTTTCTTGGTTAGTCTTGAAGAGAAGAGTCCTGACTAGTGATAGATTATCTACTCTCAATATTGCAGCCCCTTTCCAATGTGTCATTTGTAATCAAGAGTTATAATCTGTTGATCATCTCTTCCCAAATTTTCTATTGGATCAATTATGTTGGAAATTTGTGTTGCATAAACTAAATTTTCCCATGCCTTTCCCATTAAACTTGTGGGATCTCTTTCATTCTTGGCTTATTTTGTATCGTAAATGATCTTTTCATGTATTTGGATTGTTATTCCATCATTGGTCTTATGGTCATTATGGTGGGAAAGAAATAAAATGATTTTCCATAATCAGTCCTCATCTTTCGAATCTGTTCTTTCCTCTTTAGAAAGATCTATTATAGAAGTAGTTAATGCTTATTCTTGCAAATTTAGGGGTGGTCGAATATTCTCTTCATGGGATAACTTTGTGGCTAAAAGTTTTAAGGGATTAATGTTTCCATCTCTCCCCTTTCCCTTGTGTCCTAAGGATATATCTTCTGTGACATCGCAAATCAAGTGGACCCCTCCCCAATGGGATTTTATTAAGCTTAATTTTGATGGGGAATCTAAAGGTAATCCAGGAAATTCAGGTATTGGTTTCGCTCTTCGAGACTCTTCTGGATTTATCCTATGTTTTCAGGCCCGTCCCATTCCTCCAGGGACAAACAACTTGGCAGAGGCTTTGGCTTTGTTGTTTGGTCTTTCTGCTGCAAAAATGATGAAATATAATTTTCTCCATATTGAAGGAGACTCTTCCATAATTATTAATGCTTTTATTTCTAGACATGCTTTCTCTTAGAAGATTCTGTATGTTTTAGAGAAAATTTTGTCCTTGCTAGACTCCTTCTCTGAGTGTCATATATCTCACATTTTTAGAGAAGGGAATAATTTAGTAGATGCTTTGTCTAAATTTGGTTCGGAAGGATACACTTTAATTTTTCCTTCTGCTTCAGTTTCTCCTCAAACTCATCCATCTATATTTAAAATTATAGACTCTGAGTCTATTATTCCATCTTTGATGTAATTTAATTTGACACTTTATTTACATGATTTGGAGATTTAGGTTAAGATTGTAATTAAGCTATATTCTTTTATAAATTTTCCTCTCTTTTCATTGTTAACCCTTCATTTCATACATTATGAAAGCATGATGTCACCTATGATATTGATCTTCCATTAGTTTTATATCTTCAATTTTGCAGGATTGTTTAAACATCATTTTGGCATTTATTATGGTTCATGAAGACAGTTTTAAAGGACGATTGTTATCTTCAATCCTACAGGGTGATTTTATACTTCGCATGCTTATTTCTGTTTGGAGAGAATTTTTCTTTCTTATTTATCATGTCTTGAAGCTCTTTCATTTGGGTCATTGTATGATAAGTATTTATGATATGCTAACTCCCCCTATGTCTTCAGTCATACTTTTTGTTTGTCTGAATGGCTTCTCATATGTCTCCTTCTCGCTATTTGGATGAATTCAAGCCTCTTAATTTGAGAGTATCTTTGCTATCGGATAACTTGGAGTTTCCATTTGAGTCTAAAATCTCTGATGAATTCCTCGACTCAATGTTTATAGTTCACTATCTGAAATGTAGAAGGTGCATTTGTTGCTTGATTGGGGAAGCCATCTTGTCTCCACACTTTAAACAAATTATCTTCCCTTATCAAATAGTCTCTGCCTTTTTTTCTATTTTCCTTGATCTTTTGCAAACATGGTCTCTACTTTTTCACTTAGCAAATTGGATTCTCCTTTCTAAGTTTGTTCAGAATAACAAATTGCTCCTTGCAGTGTAGAACTATAATTTATGGCATGGGGATGCTGTTGTGGGTGGAATTTTTCCATGAAACCTCCTCTTATCCTTAGATAAATATGTGCTAATGTTGGGGGCTATTAAAGAATGTATTGCTTCTTCTTCCATTATGCCTCTCAACATCATGGTGAACAGGAATTTAGTGGTTGCCGTGTTTTGTGGGAAATATTTCACCAAAACTTATGCTATTCTTGGTCTTTTAGAGCATTCTAATGCAATTATTCAATCTAACATAAATCCTTGTCTAGCTCCTTCTCTATCTAATAGTTATGATTCCAGCTCGGCAGCCAGCTCTTCAGAAGTACCTTTGCATCCTGATTCGCTGTTCTGCAGAATTTGCACCATCATCCAATATTCCAAGCCCTTCTTCTGATCGAGACTCTTTCATACATAGAGAAGCAGATACGATTTGGCAATCCCTGTTCTTCTTGCCAACTGGTGATCACAATGCTCAGCTGGATGGGTAACTCTTCGCTTGACTATTTGTGTTGTGTACTCAGGTTGGAGGAATCTTAGTTGTGTGCTTTTGCAATTTGACTCCATATCCGCTCCAATTTTGGGAAAGTTTAGTCTTTGAGTTTTTGACCTTCAAAGCTTCATGTGCCTTATTAGCATATTTTTATTTTTTTTGTAAATAAGGTGTGGATTTTTGAAATACATCCAGCCTTATAGCTTTTTGGAACGATAATGTACATTTTTATCCGCTTGTATTAAGCCTCTAATTGGCTTGTTAATAGTGGGGGGTTCATCTTTTGCTTTCTAAATTGTATTATGTCTCTAATGGGCATGGTGGGTAGATTAGGTCTAGTTTGCTCTCAGGTCTTCTATATTGATAACTATTAATATTTGCAGATTTATCTACTTTTTGTATTGAGTAACGAACAAAGTTTTTCTTCACTAGTTATTTTCTTCGGGAGCCCTTTTTTGAACCGGTTTTATAAATATAAATATCAAAATTTTTCCAAAATAAAAATTAAAAATATAATACTAATATAAATAATAATAATAATATATTAATGCTAATATTACTAAATATCATACTAGTATCTATATAATATAATACTAATATTATACAATACTGATATAAATATTTATATAGTATTAATATTTTATAAAATTAAATCTATAATATACAACCTAAAAGACTAGAATGAAATTTAAAAATAGCATTGAAATTGAAATGTTGAAATTGGGCAGGACATATCGCATATCTGATAATATCGGATATGCAAAATTATTAGATATATAATATTATTAGATATGTGATATTATTTCATATATCTAATAAGGCTTGGTATTTGCCTTGGGTTTGGCTTTGCAAGGCCAAACGTGGATGGTCAACCAAAAAGACGTGTTCACGATATTTCCTCTGATCTCCAGTCTTCGACCATGTAGCTAACAACCTTTTTTACATCCGAAATTGTTGAAACAAGAAAGGTGTCTTAAATACATTATCACGTTTCCATAAATATAATTGCTGTCAAATTTTGAGTTCACCAAGTAATTATTAATTATTTTTTAATTGAGTTACCGCTAAAGTCCTAATTGACACACTAATTGAAAAAAAAACTATAACTTTCAAATGGTTTAACCTTTTTGAAATCCTAAACATACGTCACATTCCATGCTTAGTACTGTTGCCTAATTTTCCCACTCTGTGCAATTGACCTGGTTTGCCCTGTCTGTTTTCATCTGTCTTGTTTTCCAGGGGTTTCACTTCTCTGCTAAAACCCATAAAGCCTTAAAACCCTAGGTCTCTTATGTTTAAGCAAGGTAATAAACCCTAGGCCATGGCTCTTATATTTCATCATTACTTTTCTAAGTTACTAAGAGCATGTGCTTTATTTCTAAGTCGCTTGATCGCTTCAGCCTGGGTGAATATTCTTTTCTTTCTCCCGACTTCGCTTTTCCTTGTGTCGCGTGGTCTGGTGATCTTTTGGAATATTCCCTAAATGTCTCCCAACTTAGCATTTGCTCTTTGGTCACGTGATCACCAGATCCATGTTACAAGTCACATAAAGGACGGGACCCACCTCAGTCGCTTGATCACGGTGAAATTTGATTCAATTTTTTAAGCTGCGCGACGAGCTGCCAATCGCGGTCGTCGCGCAATCGCGATCTATTCTTGCCCAGGTCCCATCCGTTCCCGATAATGCGACGAGCTGAAGGACAATGTCATCGCGCACTCGCCGAGCAGAAGAGATGAAGATGATATCAGTCACGAGTATGCGATAAGCAAAGAGGAACTCATCGTGCAGTCGCTGATCAAATTGAGTAAATGGAAAAGTGCTCGCGAGTACATGACAAGAAGAAAACAAGTGCTCGTCGCTCAATCACCGATGTTTTAAGGACGTCAGAGATCATCTCACGACTGAGCGATTGGTAAAAGAAAAGGCCTCATCGTGCAGTCACCGAGCAATCAGATAAAAGAAGAAATGGCTCACGGGTATGCGACCATGTAAAAGACAACTCGTCGCTCACTCGCCGAGTAATAAACAAGAAAGAAAAAAGTCTGCGGGTCTGCGACGAGCTGGGGGAGTAATGTTGTCGCGTAGTCGCTGAGCAAAAAGGTGGATAGGATGAGAGGTGACTCAGTGTCCCAGTATGCAGAAAAGTAACCAATGGCCGTGTGACAGGTGGCATATGGCAGGTGGATGTGGGTCCTCAGTCGGGTGATCGCCAGACGGAGAAAATTGATCATGCGACTTCGAGACTTAGTACTCTTTCCCTTCAGTTGTAGGATCACTGGATGATCTAAGGGTATGCTCAGTTTTAAGGCGATTAAATGCTAGCCATCCAATTAAAATTTCAGATGATCCAACGGTGGTCGCTAAGTTTGGTGATCAAAGTGCCCTACAGAGAAAGTACTCCTGATTCAGCGAAAAGGGTCAGTCGGGATGTCGCTAGAAAGATTAAAGGGCACATGATGACTGTTAAGAAAAGTCAAAAGGCTCAGACATAGGTTCTCCCGACTTGGCGACTAGGTTTTGTCGCGTGGTCTCGAGACTGAGAGATAGCATCTGGCGATCAGGCAACAAGCCGTGACGGTCTGAGGTAGCAGTTAGGCGCTGGGTCGCTAGAAGAAAGGTGAGTTAAGTCAAATGCCTCACGACTTTGATTTCACACAGTCGGGATGTCGCTGGATCTGGCTCAAGTTAAACAGAGGTAAAAAAGTGCTTTTTCGCCAGGTCGTGAGAATTTACCATGGTTAAGGTCTGATGCTCGCGACAAAGAGACTAGCCATTGGTCGCGTTATCGTTGGACTTTGAATTTGAATATTTCATGGTAGATTTGGCATTGTGAACGCTTGGCAGCCATGGTTCCTCTGTACTCGTGTTCCAGAATTGATCAGGGAGGTTTCAGTTGCAGAAGGCCATGCATAGTGAGTCTGTTGATCCCATATTTAGATTTGTTCGACGTCAGTGGAGAAACAGAAGATTCAGGGGCGTGGAAAGAGATTCAGAGTCCAGTCAGAAGTTATTTCTCTCAGGTGCAGTTGGCAGAAGGACATGGCCATGATCAATGGCTCATTGATGAGAAGTTGAGCGGCGGCCGTCAAGGGTCACTTCTCGTCCTGGGAGGTCATGATCAGTTGGTAAGCATTCATGACAGAGACTTAGTTGCTGAATATTGCTCATGGATCCAGGTTGCTTGTTCACAATGCATAATCAAGTACAGGGATGGGCACAAGATAGAGGATCTGATCTGATCGATTCACCTTGATACACATTTATGACCAGATTAGATTTTGTACTAGGGTCAATTATTCTATTGTAAATCTGTAACCCTAGTTAGGTTCTGAGACTCTTGCCTGCGTGCATGGGAGTATAAAAGTTTTTTTTTAGAGCCTTAGTGCTCAGATTTTGGCATTTTGTAAAGAGAATTTGTTCTCTCTTGGAGTTATCTGTGGTATTCTTTCTGCCCTCTGGCTTTTACATTCTGTAATCTTCTCATTGATCATG
>MU227518.1:117663-147490 GCA_018584345.1 Thuja plicata
GTAATCTTCTCATTGATCATGCAAACTATTGGAAGTACTTTGTGATAATTCTTCATATCCCTATGCTTCCTTGTTTGTATCATCTCTTATTGGATCAAAGTTTATGAATGCTGATTAATGGATATTGAGGTTCCTAGTTCCCCTCATTTTCTGCAATTCTGTGTGTTATTGTGTCTGATCTGATTTAGATGTTTTGTGGGTATACTTCAGCCCCTACCAGTCTTGTCTCATTCCTACACCTGATTGCAGAGAAGGATGTTTGTTTGCAGGTCATAGGTCAAGTCTTTTGTTCAGGCCTTGCTATGAAATACTTATGCAAGCCTATCTAGTGAGTTGTGACTTATTTGACCTGGTTCCTTCATTGGTTTCATTCCTCTATACTGAGATCCAAGCCCTAATTTCGGTGCATCACCTAGTAGTAGTTTGCTTTCAGTCATTTCCCTTTCATGCAATCCTTCTATCCCTTTCCCTCAAAAGATTTACTTTCCTATCTAAGAAGCAAATTAAGGTGATTATCCAAGAGGAACCAGCCTAGAACCTGGAGGTCTCACCTCGGTTAGCATAAGGTCCCACAACCTTGAGATGATTCCCATGTTATACTGGATTATCAAGACCAAGAGAGCTTGAGATCAGAGGCGCAAATTCAGTGTATAACAAGTACACTATAAGGAAAAAAAATTCAATTTTGTAAAGTTTAGAATTAGTTAAGGTAGTCAAACAGGTGAGTTTTTTTATTCTGAATAAGTTGTAGCAGAAAATTCATAATTAAATATTTATTTGCGAGAAAATTACACAAAAATATGTGTCACATCCATGCATGAGTCTACTACTCATATCTAGAATATTGTGAAAATATATCATCATTTCATTGTGATTAAGGTTGTCAGACATACACGTACTTTTTATCTTTTTCCTAAAATTTGTGTACTACTTGTTTGAAATCTGAAATTTTGATCTATTAGATTTTTTTTTTTTTCCAGAATAGGGATAGTATCTTAGAAACTACATTCAACTTTCTACAGATTTTGTTCTTACAAATTTTTCACATAAGGTAGATAAGATGTTCAAGTTTTTATGTCAAGTTGACTAACCGTGAGTTTCTAATTTTTTATTGACACTTAAGGCTATAGCTTGGTATACCATGATCCTGCACATACCCCATATAGATATTATTTATTTAACTTTATAATAGTTCTCATCATTTATCTTATTTATTAGTTGATATAAGTAATGAACTTAGTGAAAAAAGTAGGCTGCATCATGCACATGCACATATGGATACTAGTTAGCTTTCATCTTCTTGTTTCATTTCTATATTAAGTGTCATACATAAGAAGATTTTTAGGAACAATATTATGGGTTTATCTAACATATAAATGGTGAGATTTCCTATTGACACATATTGATACCTAGTTGTGCTTTGGTTTTATGATATGTTTCTCTCCCCTTGAGAATCATTCTCATCTCTTCTAATGTGAAGATAAAACATTGATAGCCAAATAAATGCACTATTAGTAACTCATATTTTTGCAAGTTCACTCTCAAATACCATAATGATTATTCTAGTAGTGGAGAGAACCTATTTATATATTTATACCTTGAAGGGTAGTTTTTCTTCAAGATGTTTATCTTTGAAGTGGTGGTGACTCTATTTTTATTATTCATAATTTATCTTACTATATTTAAATTTTTGACTAGTTTACCTTAAATATAGATGGCAATTTTATGTAGCATGCGATTTTAAAGTGCATAATTTATTCTTTCTTTCTTCTTTAGAGATAATATTTATTTCATGTTTGTATTAATGTAATGTTTTTATTTAGCAAAAAAACAATTTGTCTTCATAATGTATATTATGTATAAGAGTTGCTCTAGGATTTAAAACATAATGCAATTCTTATTATTCAATTAGACCTAGTTACTGTAATGAATATTATAAGAAAAATGACTGAATTGTTTCTTTATCCACTTAAATATGTAGTTATATACCCTAATTATTTTCATTCAAAAATTCAGAGGTATTTGGTGTACATGATTTTGTGGAACTAAAAAAGTACACATTTAGAGCTTTGACATTAATAAAATAGTTAGGTTACTTTGGTTAGTTGTATTTGTATAAGGAGTTATTCATTGAAAAATAATAGTCTTATATAGCCAATGCATATGGCTATATAATTATTCCATTTTTTAATTAATTGAGAATATTTTTTGTGTTTTCATTTTGTATCAAATCAGCCAACCATTCTTACACCTATGTGTTGTGAATAAATCTCCTATTTGCACTTTTGATAGAAAAGTGATGGCCGATGAAGGGTAGTCCATATAGTAAAAGATATGATTTATGAGAAATATTTTAAGAGGCATAAACACTAGATTTATGTATGCAGTTTTGAGTGGGGTACAAGGGTTTGTTTGGTCACACTCATATGCAACATAGAAGAGTGTATACATTTTCTTATGCTCTCCATGAGAATTTTTTCAAAGGAAGGCTGACTTTGAGATGTACTGGGCTTTCTAGATCTGATTGAATCTATCTAGAGAGAGACGGGGAATTGAATTGATAAGGTTTGAAGTTGATGAGTTTGAGGAAATATATCATTCAAAAGCATTCTATAGGACCCGATCAAAGATGAGATTATAAGAATTTTCACAAGAGATTGGTTAGGAAGTTGTCTTACAACCTTTGATATCGATTGTAGAGTGTCGCAAATGACAGTGATTACAAGTATGTTGTTGTTTTTGTTAATTGGGGATTGGTTAAAACTTGAAAATGAATTTGAAACAGAATTAAATATTCGAACACAGACACAAAATACCAGTTTTACATTTGCTCACCATAAATGGCTATTTCCACATTCAAGCAGGGAAATACTTCAGTTTCAACTATATTTCAAATACATCCAATCTAGTAATAGAGTTCTTTTATAGAAAAATATTATCCAAAATATTAAAAGACAAAAGGTTTGGTGGGAAAAACATGACTATTGGGTTTCACATTGACAATATCCCACTTGAAACCCAACCACCAAACCAACAATCTCACCTCAAATCAAACCTTAGATAAAATAAATATGACTTTAATTTTGCGAAAACTTATTCACCAACACTTCTAATTGATCTTCTCCAGGCTAAACCCAAATTAGTAAAGATCAACAACAATCCATCTTCGACAAAATCAACCTTATTCAAGAAACATAGAAAATATTGTACTCCTAGTTGAACCACTTAAATAATCCATTTTCTCCAATGGTTTCATCAAGCACTTGATTATAAACTCCCCACCAAGCCGATATGATAGAACAATCTTTTGAACATAACTTTCATGAACTGCATTTTTTTCTAAGAATAGTTCATGGACCTTGTGATTCTAAAAAAGAACCACTGTTGTTTTTTCCCTTTGACTCAATTAATGGGATGATGATTTTAATAAGAACATACAATGTTCCTTGGGATGCAATTTTCCAGATATGTGGTTTTTTCCCTTTGACTCAGTGAATGGGATGATGATTTTAATAAAAGCATACAATGTTCCTTGGGATGCAATTTTCCAGATATGTGGTTAAACTCAAAATCATTCCTAAAAAAAATGTCCATATTACGTCCACCACATTGATTAATCCTTTCAGAAGCATGACCTCAAACAGGATCATAATAAGCATCAATTCTTCCAAAGTTGTAAACTTCAGGAAATCTATCAGAACTATGAAAACTATCCATTTATCTAGCTCTCGAATGCTTTTGTGTTTCCTTGATTAAAGGAATCTCCTCTAAATTTATTCTTTCCTGAGGCCAAATTACACAAATAGATGTATGTGCTAGCTTTCCTAAAGTACTACTAGAGTCACATCGCTGCTGGAAGTAGCAACCCAGATCCATCTTAATCACTCCAACCACTTTATGAGGAAAAAGAACACCAACAAGCTTCTTTCCATGAGTGGAGGACTGGCACAATGTCTCTAAGGAGATCCTTACTGGATCGAAAGCTCTCTCTAGTGTATTCAATAATTATACCTGTAATATTTTAGCATCCTCCCAACTAACAGTCGTCTATATAGCTTTCATATACAAGTCCTTCTATGGTGTTTTTGTCAATTTCTTGACATCAAAATATATTTTGGGCTTAGACAAAGAAAAATTCCTACAATCAATTTTAACGATGACTCTAGTCACTTTTGTAGCGAATTCTTGACATTCCATCCCTTGTGAAGCACTGCGAGCATTGAGGATGTCGTCGAAGCCGAGGCATCTTATGTGCTAAATTTGGGTTAAGTCCCTATTTTTATTGCCATTCTCCATAGAATTCAACTACGAATTGTCCTCTAGAAAATCAGCCTAGAAATTAAGATGGTTTAATGCCCATTATCATCAAAAGAAACTACCTTAGCTTTACCTCTTGCCAATACCTTCATAATTGGAGTTGTAAAAGTCATTTTTTCATCATTTTGTGTGTCACAACCTGGTACCTGCAAATTAATAGGAAAAATAAAATCCAAATATTTTCCATCATAGTTGGCTATCTTCTACACAATCTTACTTTTTTATCATGTCTTTGCAAGACATAATTGAGCTTCATCCTGAGTTTCACCCAATTGACCTTTGTATCATCTTTGATAGAAATATTTTAGGAATTACCTCCTCAATAGGTTCTATTACCTTCTCTTGTAGAACAAATCCCACTTCAACATGACCTTATAATACATACAAGGTGTCTATCTTACCGCCCAAAGAAATTATTAGATTCCCTTTCTTCACCTTCCATTTATTAGACTCAAACATGATTTCACACCCTTGAAAAGCCAATTGTTTAGCTGAAATCAAATTCTTCTTCAACTGTGCAACATATCTAACATATTTTGCTAGCCAACTATTCCATTTTTCACTTTTAGAAAACATCCCCTTTTCCCATAACATTATAAGTAATATTTATCACCAAGAAAAACCTTACAAAACTTACTAATTTGTAAGTTTCTAAAAACCTCTTTGCATGAGGTGGCATGAAACAATGCTTCAAATTCAATCACCCAAATATTAATTGTAATTTCTTCTGATGCTGAGGTATTTTCACACCACTTATTCAACTTGCTCATCAAATCAACATTTTTGGTTGCCTTAGAAACATTAATTTTTATAGAAGGGAATAAGTACCGACCGAATGGCTTTGAGTGTTTTTCTCTCAAGACTATCCCAAGCTTCATCTGACATGGCTACTGGTTTATTTTCTTTACCATACAATGGATGCGACAAATCTTCTACATATAAATAGTCCTATTTTATTTATCTTCCATGACTCATAATTATGGCCATTAAAATTTTTGATCTTTCCTTCAATCGAAATTTCTCCCACTCAACTTGAATCTGTCTTGGTGAACACGATCAAGCATAACCTTCTCTGATACCAATTTTTAAAACTAGAAAATGAATTTGAAATACAATTAGAGATTCGAATACAAACACAAAACACTAGTTTTACAATGGTTCAACGTAAAAGGCTATGTCCACTCTCAAGCAGGAAAATCAGTTATTGTGAATTTTATTTTGAATACATCTAATATAGTAATAGCATTATTTTATAGGAAAATATTATCTAGAATATGAACAGGAAAAAGGTATGTAGGGAAAAAGATGACAATTGGGTTTCACATTTACAAGATTGGCATGCTAACTATGTAGAGGTGATGTGGAGGCATTTGAGAAGTGTTTATTCAACAATGTGTTTTCTTGTTGAAAATGTTTCTTCAATGATATATGGTGTGGTATAACAATATTTAATGTTTCATCTTTGCACAATAAGAAATCTAGTATAAGACAAACTGTGAATTATGAAGATAGCTTCTTTCTATCTGAAAAATGATCTTGTGTTTGTGAATTTTTGTTGCCGCTAACCTTGAACCAGATTGTGTACTAAAAATATCATTCATTTCTCTAAGTACTAGCTCGCGGTTGAGAAAGGATTGGATCATTAAAACTTTCTTACCAATTGAAGTCCGGTCAATCTCACTGTAAATTGTTAGTGAATCCATTTAAACAAGTGAATCTATTCACACTACTTAAAAAAGGCACCTAAATGAGCTAACTAAAAATCATTGCCAACAATCAACCATATATTTGGATACACAATATAACCAAGATAGTTCATATATTCCAATTGAAGACATGTTAGAAAAATAATGCAAATGCACCAATAAAACTATGCCATGTAGATAATCTATGGTACATGTGTTTATTAGGGATACAAGTTATATTAGGAAAAATGGATAAAAATGTGAATCAATTCTATGATGATCATAAAAACATCTGTTGAGGGTTGGAGATTCTAGAGATAGCATATAATGGGGGAGTAATTTGTGCATTAAAACTTTAGCTATTTGGAAATTTCATGGATTATAATTAGGAATTTGATGTATGAGATGTTGATATTAGCTATAGGCCAGGAGTTGGTGATAGGTCATTAAGTCATGATCATTTTTTTTGGCAAAACACAAAAAATGTATCATATATTAATATTTTCAAAAAATAGTACATATAAAAAATTTAACGTCTGAAACCTAAATGGGAATTATGGAAGCAAGTTAAAGCCTATGAGGGAGCCTTATTCAACCTCAAAAAGTAGAGAAGAGAGACCTGAGCTTGACCCTCTAAGGAAAACTGCATGCATCCATTACTAGGCCTCAGAAATATCTAACAAAAATGTGAAAATATTAACCTTGGAGCCTAATGAACTTTGATGCTAGAGAAAATACCAATAAGGCAAGACATAAAGCCCAACTCGCAAAGTTCTCCTTAGTAGAAAATTATAAAGCATGTTGCACTAAAATATTTGATCTACACTCAGAGACCTAGAAGCTAAAATAGAATAAGTAACACTCTGGTGGAAGGTACCAAGAGCACTAGAAAACAACTATAGTAGTGATGTTATGAGAATTTACAACAAAAGAGGGAATGAGTTTTGATAGAGTATTTTCTTTTATTTAAAGGATCGACTCCAAAATAGCATCTAGTGCGCTAGTTTCCTTTATAATTTCTAAGCTAGAGTGCACCAACTAATGCTCTACTACATTTGAGAACTGAAAATAGATGAGATGGAAGTGATGGAGCTGTGAATGAGAGGTTTACATTTTCTATGTTGGGTCACAGTAAGCTGCAAAACCGAAACAGAAGGAGCCTGCAAGTGGAAAAATAGGAAAAAATAGGGATTAGCTAGTCTTAGTAAAGGAAGAACTCTTTTCCATATTCATTTATTCAATCAGATGATCCTTTTCTGATCAGAGCATCATATTGAAGACTGGTAATAAATGAAAAAATTCCCGCACTAGGAAAATTTTCTCTTCCTCATTTAAGTCTAAAAAAATATTTTCCAGTAGATCTACAAGTTGATTAGGTTGTCTAAAGAAATGACCAAATTCATTTTTAAATTTTAGGAGGCTCACAATTTCTGAAAAAATATAGTTTAATTGCCAGTTTTGCACCTGTTTGGTTTTCAATGCATTGATTATCAATTGTGACTCACCTTCAATGTGTAGAGGTTATCAACATTATTAGCCAGAGAAAGTCTAGTGTCATATAAAGAAGATCTTGGACTTCTCCAAAATTATTTTTTGTAAAAGGTAATCTTATTACCTTCCCAATATTGAACTTCCTTGAATGCTCCCTAATGACAAAAGCAATGACTGAATCCATAGATTTCCTCTCGAGCAACCGTCAAAGTTCATTTTGTGAAAAATAAGATCTAGAGGTTGTCATTTGATGTTTACTCTTGTTGATTATTTTAGAGAATTTAAAAGGAGGTTGCCTTTAAATGGTAGAGAAATACGGGGCCATTTAGTGAATATCTTAGAGTTTATAGATGTGTACAAGGAAGAGAGAGATTTGATTTTAATTGTGTAGGCAAAGATATTCTCTGAAATGTGGTCTTCGATCTATTCTATTACTTTCTTGTTTGAAGGCTCCTTGCTTCTAAAAAATTGCTTATTCCTCTCCCACCACAAGCTGCACAACACTATACAAGGGGAAGCTTTCCACAAAAATATACAAAATTAATCTTGGTGAAGAATGGGCCACACTTCTAACATAGTAGATAAAGAATTAGGTATGTGGGTTATCCAACTTAATGTCTTGTAGTCATTTTGAGAAAGTCTGTGAGAATGAACATTGGAGTAGTATATGGTCTAGTGATTTTGCATGTTCTTTGCATAAAATACAATTGAAATATTGAGATATATCCAGTTGGGCTAGTCTTAAAATAGTTTTAATTATATTATTAAGACATAATGATACAAAATCCCCCTTCTTTGGAAGAATGTTGTCATTCCAATAGAAAGAGAAGGCTCTAAAATTTGAGAAGGGTAATTGAATCTTAGTGATTGGTAGCCTTGTTTGACTGTGTAATGGCCTAATTTACTTGGAGAACAAATTAAAAAATTCAAGTCATCTAATAATATCATTTTATTTGGTTGAAAATTTATGTAAGGGAACTTTTATGTTCCAGATGAAATGGAAGATGTGAAAATTATTTCCAGCAAAAAGAGATAATGCCTGCCTCATGTGAGATAGTGAAATAGTTTCAAACTTGTAAGCCCCAAGATTGTTGAAGAGTATATTTGGCCCATTGAAGATGAATAGGAAGGAAAATTGGAAGTTTTACATCGCAAGAGTCATTTCAAAACATTTCTTTTTCTCCATATTCTATAACCCATGGTAAATATGGAAGAATAACATCTCTACTACGAGCACTAAAGTTCCACAGGATAGATACTTTTGGAGGATTAAAAAGGTGAATATTATCTTTGGATAGTTTTTGTCAAAGTATTTAGCTTGATTAACTTGGGATCATTTGGAGAAGAGTTTAGAATATAAGCTCCAAGATAACTTTCCTCCAAGTCAGAGATTTCTATCATTGAGTTTATGAATGTCTAATCCACCTTCATTTTTGTTTTGTAAATGGATTCGAATGAAATAAGAGAAAAAAAATTCTTATTATCTAAATTATTACCTTTCCACAAAAAATATATCATATGTTTTTCCAAAGAAGGAATGACCACCTTTGGGGTGATCAGTACTAACATTATGTAGTTAGGGATGGAACTCAAGACTGATTTGATCAAAAGAATTATGCCTGATAATGAAATTCATCTAGATTTCCATGAAAAACTTTAGCAATGACAGAGGAGAGAGTATCTAATCAATATGAGGTTTATTTGATCCCTGGGAAGAAGGAAACCCCAAGATACTTACAAGGAAAAGTTTTCTATTTAAAACCCAAAAATTATTGTAGGTAGCTGCTGACTGAGAGATGTATTCTAAAAAAAAATTTTTGATTTCGCTAGATAAATTTTTTATCCCGATGCCTTTAAATATTTTTGAAGAGTGTGTTTAATGGATATACATCTACCACTGCAACATGAATAAAAAGCGGAGTTTCATCCACGAACAATATATGGGTTGAAGATAAAGCCATGTTTGGAACCACCATACCTTATGAAGCGTTAATGGACTAATATGAAAAATAAATCTTTTAAAGCCTTATTTCAATATGATGAATAGATGAGGTGACAAAGGATTCCCTTGTCAAAGTCCTTGAGTAGAGGAAAAATAGCTACAAGGTTTTCAATTTACTAAAACTTAAAATTTACCTTGTGAAATGCAAGACATTATCCATTTACACCACTTCTTATCAAAGCTTATTCTATGGAGGATCTAAAGTAGAAATTCCAAACTTACTTTATCATAGGATTTCAACATATTGATCTTGATAACCATTTAAGATAGATTATAAGAATGAATAGAATGAAATAATTCATGTGTTATCAATTCTCCTTCCAATGTTTCTCTCCTAGCGACAAACCACCTTCTTTAGGAGAGATAATAAAAGGTATCATGATAAAAAAATATTGAAGAGATTAAATTGATTCAACATTGTTTTTTTTCTTCCTAGATTCTTCTAAAGCTAAGTAGATATCAAAACCAATAAAATATCAGCCCTTTAGGAAAAATAGTACAAAAAATATATCTTGTCTCAGATCCTTATCTAGAGACAATGAGAAGAACACTTTCTTCACTTCTTCCAAAGGGAAATGATAGGAAAGGAGAAGATTGTTTTGAACAGATAATAGCTACGAAATATGGTGAATAATTGGAGAGGAGAATAAAGGAGCATTTAGCTGTCAATGAGATGAAAGAAGGTCTAAAAAGTAAGCTAGAACTTCTTGAATTTTAGATTCTTCTCTAATAGCTTGACCATTTGTCGTTGATTTGTAAAATAATGTTGTAGTGTTGTTTAATCTTGGATGAAGTGTGAAATAATTTCTTGCTCCTGTCTCTTTCTTTTAGCCATACCTCACGACACTTTTAACTCTAGAAAATTTCCTCCCTTAATAATGCTTCTTCTAGGCCCCCCTTGTAGTTTCTTTTGAAGCTCATAAATTTTTAAGGATATGCCATTATGAATAATGTATTTATTTATAACATTTAAATAATCTTGAATAAAATCTTCTAGTGGAAGTTTTTTTTTAAATGAGATAAATTCCACCCCTTAATCTATTCTTGAGAAAGCTTAGTTTCTTTGCTAATTAAAAAATTTGAGAGTTGGGAACAACACGATCCTGGATCCACCATTGTTTTAGAATAGGTAGAAAAGTTGGACCTCTCAACCACATTTGTTTAAATTTGAAGTGTGATTTTAAATTCTATTTCGACACACCCAAAAGGATATCAAACTAAAGGGGATAATTATTTGAAATCATAAATTAGTTGAGGATTGTGGTATCACAACAACCTTTTGCTAGGATCCAAAGAGGATTAACGAAGAATCTATCTAACCTTCTGACAATATGTATGAATCATTTCTACCTATTTGTCCATATTACTAGACCATTAGAAGGGAAACAATCATTGAGTCCATTTTGGGATAAAAAATTATTGAATTCTAGTACTACTTTAAGAGGCGGGTAGATACCTCCTTAATTTTCATTAGATGATAAGATTGCATTAAAATCCCCAACAAATAATATTTTTTTATTCCCCCAACTTGAAATAACTTGTGTCAAGGACAACAATAAATTTTGTTTGCTGGTAGTTTTTTTTTTCCATAAATGTTGAGAATAAATAAGGAAAGTTCAAATAAGTTATACTTTACCATATCCAATTTGCAATAGTATTAAGTAGAGAGACTTGAACTTTGGAGCTTTTCCATAGGATTTCCAAACATCCAAATCCCTCAATAGGATGGCATTGAATTGTTGAGCATAATTTCCAAGTTTTTTTATAAATCTTTACCATGCTCTGCTAAAATATTTGTCTCTTCAAGTAACACAATTTCTACATCACAAGAGTCTAATTGAGTTTTGATGAGGTGTTTCTTTCTAGGGACATTAATGCCCCTAATATTACAAGACAATAGCTTCATTGATTTTTAGTTAAGTGGCTAGTTGTCCTTGATCTGGTGATTAAATCCAAATCAGGATAGAAGTTGCTTCCTTTGATTTTATTGGTTTGAAGGTGGAGTCTAAGGTTGATTGAATTCTTGCATTTATTTCATCATTAGTTATTTTTCTCTTAAGGGGAAGCCATCTATCTTTCTTAGTAAGTGTACAAGAAGGGTTTTGGGCCTTACTGCTGATTGGGAAATGGATAACTCTTGTGAAAACACAAAAGTATCTCCTTCTTGTACATCGTTTAGCATTACATCATTTGGGTCATCATTCTCCTAGAGCACTTTGTCAGCCAACTTTTAAACTATTTGTTCTATTTTATTTAAGAGTATGATTTCAACTATTATTACGTAGTTCTCTTCCTAGAGGTATTCTTGACAATATGATTTGTTTCACTTGGAATTTCTCAAGCCAGGCTGATGTTGTTTAGCCATTTTGAGTCTTTTGAATGCCCCTCTGGTTGGGAATACTTGGGACAAGATTTATTTTTCTTGAAATAATGAAACTAGCCTCTTGTGGAGGGAGAGGATATTTTTTCAGAAGTTGTGGAATAAAAAAGCCTATTTCAAGACTTAGTTATGTCCTTTAAAGGGATACTTTCTAGATAGAAATCATACTCTTTAGCATATTTAATTCTTGGAGCTTGGAAGATGTTATATTCATAGGAAAATGACAAGTATAGTCCATGGGAGGGGGTGTCATTGGAACGTCTGATGAAGAGTCTTTATTGAATGGTACAACTTGTGGTTCTTTTGTGTCTTTTCTCTTGACAAAAATAACCTCTCTTTGAGTTAAATGGTTTTCAATTTGCAAGGTACCTTCCTCTACAGATGAGGATAAAGGACAAGCTTGAAATCCTAATTCTTCAATACTTAATATACCAAGAAGACGCAAATTGGCATTCATGTCCTTTAATCCTTGTGGGATTGAGAAATCTATGTTCTCTATAGTGGTCTCCTTATAAATTATACCTAAATTAGAATTGAGTCTTTGTTTGAAGCCATTATTTAATGAGGTAAGGCTTCCTCGGAGATTATTACGACAATCCTCATCTATATAGGAACCCTGAAATTATTTATCAAGCACCAGATTATCTTTGTTGATGGCTAGCCCTATGTCTAGAGTGACTTCCTTAGAGGTGTTAATAGAACAATTCATGCATCTATGTGGGAGCCCCAGATATTTGTATCTAACAATGATTTTTCCTTCAATTCATGGACTATGATTTGATTGAAAGAGCAAAAGGCTTTATTTAAGGATTTATACTCGTAGAATTTGATACTCTCATGTGTGGTTATTACATGCTGAGGTGAAATGGCCCAGAAAATTATCTTGTAGAAATTGAGGGAGTGTCATTTATTACCAAACTTTGATCATGAATGTCATTCTTGGAGTGATGGGCTTGAGAAATTGGGAATGCTTTAATAGTATCAAAGAGAACACGCTTAAAAATGGAGAGTTGGTAATTGTCAATAGATTTGAGATTATGAGACAAAAAAAATCCCCAATTGATTATCAATAATTTGTAGAATATCTAATTCATGATATTCTAATGGAAAAGAGGGCAAGGTAACCCAAAATAGAAGGTATTTTGCAGTCATGGACAAAGGTAAAAAATTTGGGGACTATACATGTGTATAAAGACCCAAACCTTCCATGAACCATCTTTTATGCTTTTTTTGTTTCATCTCTATCCTGTTTGTTTGAAAAAATAAATATGAAACAACCACATCCATTATCTATGTTGAAGGCATCATGAACTCCTTGTCAATTAAGAGATATCCAAGAGGACATCTTTGACTAAGTAGGGGAGAAATCCCAAAACTTACTTATTAACATTATCGACCGAAGCTCAACCGATTACATGAGAAGGTTTGATTCTAAGAAAGTGATCTTGAGTGTTCTTGATGCCGTTTGTAGTCACTTATATGCACGGAAGACTGAAGCTTCCAGTTGCAGAAAATTCTGATCCCTTTTGTGAACCAATTTTTTTTGTCATATTGGATTTGAGGAGACCTTGGGTTTTTCTCTATGGAGCGATATTTGTTCCGCTTGATTCTTGTTCTCCAATTTTCCCATAAAAATTTCTTGGCCTAGGGATGTCTTTGAGCAGTGTGAGAAATATTTTATACAAAATTAATTCTCAGAGGGTGTTGCCTCAAGGGGATATTATTAGGAAAGGATAGTGGATGCGGCCTTAACACATAATCTATAAAAGAGCTAGGGTGAGAATCGTGGCCTCCAAGTCCAGCACTCGACCGAGATTTGTGTGCCTTGTTGTCAAAACTGAATCTCAAACTAGAATCTGTAAATTGTGTGTCATGGTTCCTAAGGTTTCCAAAGGGAGGATGTGCATTGCCCCTATCTGAGCCATGATGGGTATCGTGAAATCTAAGTCCAACATTAGGCCTTTGCAATCCATGTGTCTTGTTGGCATAGTTGACTCTGGAAGCAGACTCTTTGAGCCCTCCTTGGTTCTGAGGGTTTCTCGTCGAAGGACGTGGTCGACCTCCGCGATCCATGTTAAAGTGAGAGTGCCTAAAAGAGTTAGTTGTCACATTAGATCATAACCATTGATGACTAGAAATAATATAGAACACATGTAAAATAATAATAATAAATATAAATATAATATGAAAACCTTAAAATATATTTCATATTTTAATTATCATTTAATATTAATAATGGTCCTTAGTATATTAGTATCTAACATTCCAAAATAAACACTATTTTTTTCTTTTATCTTTATAATTAAGATACTTCGGAAGAAAAAGATTTGTCGTAATAACAATGATGAATTACGTCTGAGAGACGGATAGCAATCTTCATGGTTGGGTGAATACTATAATTTTAACATTAAACCAACACAAGTGCGAGAAGAAACGTGGATAAGAATTCAGACAACAAATTCTACATAAGTATGCTAACGAAGTTTCGCGTGACAAAGATTTAAGAAAAGGAAAGAACCGGTCATTAAATTTACAAATAATCTATCAGATTCGGTAACTGTGACGGTATCAACGCCTATATTTTTATGTCTTTAAAGACTATAAAATTGAAACTATTCATCACATGGTAGACTGAGTCATTCCGTCCTCTTACGTAGCTATGACGAAAACCACTTGTCTATATGTGTTTGTAAACCATTCAAACGGACTCATCCCGCGCACAATTGACTAATTCCTGTAATTGTTCAAACGAAAATCTATCCACCGTTGATTGAAAAAGTATTCCAGATTATGCTTTTCTTGAGATAAACAAATATACTTCACCGCTCAGTCCAACGATTTACCCTATAAAATACCTGCTTTGGGCATGCTCAATCATATCATGCTCTCCTTTTCCATTTCTCATACCGGCCAATTGGAAAAATGATTTTCAAATCCTTCTATACATTCCATGACTTCTCCTAGTTCCATTTTGCCACATAATAAAGGCACACCTTCCAATGAATTTCCACTTATAGCTTTTAGAGATTTTGATAATGGATCTTCTTGAAGCATAGGGTCAGGCTCTGGTATAGTGTCTTCCTCAGCCACTAACTTATCCTTTCCTTCATTCACTCTTACTAATTCATAATTTGCTGCAATCCAAAGTTGCATTTCTTCGAAATTAGCTGCCATGTCGGCTAACTATTTTCTCAGGAGTCTATTCTCCTCTGTTTTCTCTTCTAAATCACTTGCTAATTCTGCATTAGTCACCATTTTAGATGAATCCACTGATTCTGGCGAAGATAGCATCCAAACTTCACAAGCCCATTCTTTAAACTCTGGTAGCAATCTGATAGGAATAGAGGATCTTCCACTCTAGATTCAGCTTGACTCTATTCCAAGGCCTTCTTCCTCCACCTTCTAGGGATCTGACAGCCCTAATCTTGAGGAAAGTCACCAAGAACTTCTCCTACCTACTCAAGATCCATCCTACCAACAATTTACTTTCAAAGCTCACTGAACCTACAAGGGTAGATTATCTTCAACTAAAAAAACTCACTCACAACACTTTGCAGGGTTTCATTCACAAATCTTTAGGGCCTGTTTGGGTACTGGAATACCATATCCGATATGGTCAATTCTGGAAGATGCTGCAATTCAAGAAGATTCTTATCCTCAAAATGAAATCTGGAATATGGATTGACCCGTTTGGTTCACCCAAAAGATGACTGAGAAGATGCATAAGGAATTTTACTTCTTTATTTTTTAATTTCTTTGAATATGGTGTGTATATGTGTATATATATACACACATGCACACATGTGTATATACATAGATACATGTATGTATATATACATGTGTGTATATACACACACATGTGTATATGTGTATACACGTGTACATACACATGTATACACATATACACACATACACGTGTGTGTATACACACATACACGCATGTGTTTATATTATACATAAATACATGTATGTATATATACACACATATGTGTAAATACACATACAAGTGTGTATCCATGTATACACATATGTGTATATACACACACACATACACATATATATATTTGTATATATATACACACACATTACATGTGTGTATATACATGTGTATATACACATGTGTGTATACAGACATGTCTATATATACATGTGTATATATACATGTGTGTATCTATACACATGTGCATGTATATACACACATGTGTGTATATACATGTGTATATACACACATGTGTATATACACATGTATGTATATACACATCCTTATAGCAATATAATATACATCTTTATAGTCGCAGATTCTACAAAATATTAAATTTGGTTTGTATATACATGCACGTGTATATATACACACATGTATATACATACATGTGTATATACACACATGTATATATACACACATGTATATATACATCCTTATAGCAATATAATATACATCTTTATAGTCACGGATCCCACAAAATATTAAATTTGGTTTTCTAAAAATTCCAATTCCCATTTCACTTTTTTGTGAAATTCCAATTCCACCTATTTAGGTGGAAGATGATATTGCCATTTTGGGGGCAAAATAGGAATTTCAAAATTCCAATTTCAATTTTTTAGATGGACACAAACATAGAATTAAAATTTCCTGGAATTAGATAATGCCAATTCTAGTCTAATTCCAGGAAACAAATAGGCCCTTAGATTATTTTGTAATATGTTTGAAGGTTTAAAACCAAAAACCATCCATTCATGCATCAAACTCCAACAAACTAGGATTTATACTAGTGTTTTCTTGTAGCCCTATTCAGACCCAATTTCTAGATTCTTTCACAAAACCTCAAAGGACCCCTAAATCTAATTGTATATTCATATACACTTTTCAAAAATATCAAATATTTTTAGGATGTGGATTGTTTAAGTGATCCGTACAACCCCTGAAACTTCTTAGAGACATTATCCTTAAATGTAGGGAAATTAGGTCACTCTTCTTCTTTTGCTTCTATAACTCATTGAATTCAACTCCTCCAGTTTTATCATTGCATAGAGAGTCATATCACTTCTCCCTTGTCACTATCCAACCACTAGATTTCTTCTACCAATCCATCCATGCAAGTTTTCCACTTTTGATCCTCTTTTTCCCTAGTTGGGCTATAACCAAACTCACCTAGGGAAAGAGCTCATAATTCATTGCCAAATTTTCAACTAACAAAACCAAAAATAAAAGTATATGTAGAGGCTCCTCTGTCTTTTCATCTAGGACCATTTTGATTACCATGGATTAAAAGATCACGAGGATCCATCCTTTATGTACAGTCCAAAATTGGACGAAGAGACTACAACTTACAAGAAAATTTAAAAGATCCTACAAAATGAAGATTATCGACAAAAATCTTTCCACACAAAGTCTCTAAATAAACATAAGAGCCTAATTACAATGGAAAAGACAAGGATTCCGTCCATTTACAAACTTATTTAATTCAAAATTCTCAAAATCAATGTTTGTCTTAGTCTCTAACTTTACATTCAAAGTAATTGTAAACAAAATGACATCCAACCTCAAAATGTTGCCTTGGAAGTTCTTAAATAGTGTTCCCCTTGTCATAAAAATTATTGTAACTGACCTATTTGTCCATTTAGGACAAAGGCAACATTTTGGACATTATTGAACAACTTTTAAAAGTTGCAAACTTGCAAAATTGTTGCATGAGCAACTTTTCAACATTTCTTACAATTTGTCTTTTCCTTGTTTCCATTCACTTGGTTGGATTTCCAGAGGACTAAAAACAACCTCTAAAACACAAAAATATTCTACAAACACCCTCCTAAGCAACTAAAATGTTCACTCAACATTTTAACCCATTTTTCCTTCTTAGGTAATTACAAAGAGTGAATGAACAAAACACAACAAAAACTTCTAGCACCTCCTTTGAAAGCATAGCCTTCAGAACATGAGTGGCATAAGAAAGACAATTTGTAGGATTGGAAAAATATCTATTGGAGGTCTTATGAATCAGGTTAGCAAGTAAGATTTTAAGTAGAAAGTTAACTAAAGATTTTTTGTTGAAGCAACTTGACAAATTTTCTACAATGAGGAAAATACTGGGATGGAAATATTAACTTCTCTATTGTGGCCAAGAAAGTTCAAATCTAGTGGACCCTTAATATAAGATTTGTTGGTCCTTGTGTCCAAGGGTGGGACAGAGGAATAAAATAGGTGAGTGAGCAGGACCATGAGACTCTATCAAAGGAAGGGAATTTTTTTAAACACGTAAAACAATGTAATGCTAAATTGTGGATCTACAATTTAAGTAAAAGAAGATTCATAGTTTACAAAAGTTTATCTCTAGCTACCTTTCATGGATAAGCTTTGTAATTTGTGAAAAATTCTTGTAGGCATGTAGTTGGTCATATATTTAGAGAGTTTTTATATAATGATTCATTGTAATTATGTATATGAATGATAAGAAAAATAAAATATATGCCACATTATAGGACAAATATTGTACATTGATTGCTTATATAGATATTATTTATTTAATTTAATAATATAGTTCTCATAAGTTATATTAATTATTAGTTGAGAAGCAATAAACTTATTGAAAAATATTAGGCCAAATCCTGCACATGCACGTATGACTACTAGTTAGCTTTCATCTTCTTGTTTCATTTCTAGATTAAGTGTCATATATAAGAAGATTTTTAGGAACAATATGGGTTTATCTAAAATACAAATGGTGAGATTTCCTATTAACACACATTGATACCTAGTTGTCCTTGTTCTATTTCTATATTTCACCCTTTTCACCAAGATGACAATATTTCTCTGCCCTTGAGAATCATTCTCATCTCTTCTAATGTGAAGATACAATAAGTAGCAGTAAATTTAGCATTAGGTTGGTAACAAGCCTATGGTAATAAGTAGCAGTAAATTTAGCATTAACAGTAACAAATGGTAAACCAGCACTACAAAAACATAAGTTTAACTGTAGCTCAAACAGGCCCACATCGCCTAACCGAAAAGTCCAGGAAAAAAAATTAAACATTAAACAAAGGAAAAGGAAACTACATGAGGTTACCTTCCCCTCCATTCAACAAGAGCTTAAGCCAGTCATTCGTGAGGAACTGGTACAGTTCTTCATCCTTTCGCTCTCCTCCTAGAGAATTCACTTTCTCCATATGAAGGAGTTGGAGCGTAGTTGCTGCCGCATGCATGACCTTCACAGCAAAGTCTGCGATCCTGTTAAAGATTTCCCTGAGACTTTTGATTTCCTCCCTCATTTCCCTTAACACCTCCTTAGGGTCAGAAAGCAAGCAGGGCTCCTAAGGTCCTTTAGCTTTATGGGGAGTGTCACTCGCAGTATCAGGCATTTTCTCATCTGTCTTCTTGGAGTGCTCCGGGGATCCCTTAGGATCTTCATTATCATTGATAGCCTTGGTGTTATCCTTTTCCTCTTGGGGGCTAAGGGGCTGGGTAGTTAGGAGCAGCGAGTCTGCTTTCTTTTCCTCAAAGATATTTTTCTTTGAAAGGTCAAAGGTGGGGAGACAGAAACTAGCAGAGACTTGAGAGTCGTGACTTTTCTCAGTCCCTTCCCCAATAGGGATTTTCTTCTTTGTTTCCCTTTCTCTCTCCTCAAACTTAAATTTCTTCCTAATTTTATCTTTTCCCCTAGTGACTAGCTTAATTTCTTCTTCCTCCTCTGACTCTTCTTCCTCTTCATCCTCATCAGGGCATCTCTTTCTCATAGCTTTTTGCTTGTGTCTAGTTTTGGTGGAAAATCTGTTAGATCTCTGCCTACTATCATTTTCCTCCTCCTCTCCTCAAGAATCAATTGTGATTTGGTCACCGTCAGTAGAGCCTATTTTATCCTTCTTGGAAGCAGGGGATTTGGAAGAAGTCGTGGGGTTAGAAAGAGTAACCTGCAGCTCATTAGGATTCTCAAGATGCATCACAAATTTATGAATATTAACAGTCCTAGGCTGACATAGGGTGAGGTGGAAATTGTACAGGCATAGCATTAAACCTTGATGGGGAATACAATAATTCTTCCTAGATTTCATTTTTTCTCTGACTTCCATAATAGATGCTTCCATTTAATGGAGCAAAAAAAAAAGGAAAGGAGATGAAATCGTTGTACCTAAAGTGGTTAAGGAGTGGGAAATGGTAGTTGTAATAGGTGTCGAAGGGGCCTTCTAGAGTGACATACTTCATCAAAATGAGGCACATTTAATTCCACGGGTTGGGCAATGCCCATCTGTTGAAACCTCCCCGAAAGCGTTCAGGAACCTCCATTTTTTTTAAGAATCTTTTCATATGGGTGTCATCACATCTTTTGGTGATCTTCTTCCATTTTCTCCCCTCTGTGGAGAGACCTATGGCCTACACAATAACCTCCTCATTAATCCCAAAAGTAATGCCATTTATCATGACTTTGCACTCATCCCAAGTTTTTACCAACTACAAAGAGACCAGTTCGTCACTACCGCCCATAGCCTTCATGAATGGGTAATATTTGCCCTCCTTTAGGTATTTGAGAATGCACGGATTTTTTATGAATTCATCCTCGATCCTAGCGGGTTCCATCTGTACTATATCCTCGCCCATCTCTGAGCTGTAATCCGACAAGTCTTCCTCCTTGGTCTCAATCAACATCCCACCTTGCACTCCTCTGTTCAGCACAAACCTCACCAAAACAAAGAAAACAACCCAGCAAATGTAGAAGGTTTTGCTCTAGATGAAAAATAGGGTAGTTTTAATGTCCACCTCCTTGCAAAGTATGGTCGTACAGATCACGTGGTTGGCCGGGATGAAAGAATAATCTTTGCAAGCTGAGAAATGATAACGCCATAAAGGCTTAATGCAACCATTAATCACAATAGCATTGTCAATCTCCCTATTGTGCATGTCATGCTCCACCTCTTCTTTAAATTTGAAAAAGCCCATACTTTTTCTAAAAAATGGCTTTGATAGCCCGTCTTTTCAGCTGGCAATAATTAATTGAACTGAATCTTGTATCTCTTTTAAAATTTGAATTGATGTAGCACCTCATGAAATTGCTCACCACCTTTCTCGACCAATCAAAATCAACCTCATAATTCATCATTAAAATTACTTTCTTTTTCCACAAGCGAAATAACATTCTTGGGTAGAGAATTTAAATTTCTCCTGCATCTTAATCCATTCTTAGCAAGACTCATGGTCACCAGTAGGTCAACCACCGCATTACCTTCTCGGTAAATATGTTGAAGATTGAAATCATCAAATCTGGGGAGCAGCAATCAGATGTCCTGCAGCACATTTTCTAGCATCAACCCAGTAGTAGAGTTTCCTTTAACCAGCTCAATCACAATTTTAGAATCACCTTCTATGATTAATCTTCTAATCCCAATATCATATGCCACCTTTAAGCCCCAAAGGAGAGCAGACATCTCAGCCAAATTATTAGACCCCTTCCCCAGGTGGATCGCATAGGCCAAGATCATGTGACCCTTTTTATCTCTAAGAATACCTCCACCCACAACAATACCATTAGAGACAGCACCATCAAAGTTCAACTTGGTTATCTTTTCCTCTGGGGTTGACCATTTAGTATTTAGTCTAGCCAAAATTTTGGAGTAGTCTGTCGCGTAGAAAGAGGTGGGAAGAATCCATTCCTTAGCTATCATACACTCTTTTCCCTTGGGGGGTGGGGGGGATTTTCTAGTGGTAGGTGTCCAGGTTTTCCTTCAGGAGATTCATAGCCAGTCGCATTGTTCCTTCAATATTGTTGTCCTCCCCTCTGAAAATTTGATTGTTCCACACCTTCCATAGACTCCAACAGACGTGTGGGGGTAATAGATTCCAGAGGATGTTGATGAGAGGGTGATCAGCTATGTGACCCTATTTAGTGATAAATTGGTCTAAGTGCTCAAAAAAGACCCAGTCCAGTTGAAGTTTGCTCATGATTTTGGCCCATACCTGAGAAGCATAAGGGCAATGTATAAGAATATGATTTATTGTCTCAGCCTGCACTTTACAAAGAACACACCTGTTAACCAGCTGGACTCCCCATTTTTTGAGGTTGTCCAACGTAAGAATGTTTCCATGAAGAGCAGTCCACCAGAAAAATTTGATTTTGGGGATAAGCTGAGGAACCCATACCTTTCCCCAACACATCTCATCAGCCAAAACCTTAATGTTAGCAAGGTAAGCAGATTTGACCGTAACCTACCCAGATTTTCTATGACACAACACAATGTTGGATTAGGCTGAATGCTAATCTCCCAAGAACACCTGCATGCAAACCTGTCACAAGAATGAAGCAAAAATAGAAGAAGCTATGAAAGCCAAAAAGCCAGAGGAGACATCGTATGCAACAGAAAACAATATATTAATGATATGTTTCTAGATTACAATGTGATGTAAAAAAACTCCTTACACAAATGCAAAGCGGTGAATCCTTATAAAAGGATACCGAAACCCTAAAGGGAAAACCCTAAAAGATATGCCTAAGTTTAACTTAAGAGAAGAGTATAATAGAATAATAATTAAATGATTTAATTATTAGCTATAATATGACTACTCTAACACCCCCCCTTAAGTGTAACTTAGGGAGAAGCTAAACAACTACGGAAAAAAGGATGCATGAAAACAAAATGCATGAAAGGAACTATGGGTCTCAGCAACTAGGCCTTGTCAGGTATCCAGCTACAAGAAATAAAATAGATGAAGGAAACTAAGCCTTCAATCTAAGGAAAGTCCCAAAGAAAGGAACAAGAAAGAGCAAGAAGCATCTCTGAAGTATGAAGCTATAAACTTTGTCAGAAGAAACTACTGGAACCCCCACTGAAGTGCATGACTAGGTAGAGAAGACAAAGTCTGAAGAGCTGATCAATCAAACCATGGAAGCAATAGAACCATCAGGTGAACCCCCCCATGATGCTGAACAGGGAGAGGTGACAAGAACACTGAAATGCAATGCTAGAAACATCTGCAGGAAGAAGAATCAGGAACACCAATAGTGAAAAAGAAGTACAAGCACAGGATAAAGGGCAGTGTCACTGACACATAGCATGGGCTAATTTCATGGAAGGTACACTCACTTGACAAAGGTGAATGAGCACAAAATGGCATAACATTATAACCCCCCATGGCACTTTATAACTGAGTGTGAGTACAAAAAACACACAAGGTGTACAAGATCCCAGAAATGTAGAAGTAGGCACTTTATCATAGTGTGTTTATAGAAAAAATATGCAACATAAGAGATACAAAAAGCTTAGAAGTCAGAAAGAAGAGTGAGCCAGAAGAATAGTAGAAGAGATCCCAGGACCTGTAAAACCCAAGTAATCTGCTAGAGTGCAAAAAGTTCCAAACTTAGAGAAGAGATAACCTAGAGAAGAATCTAGAAAAAATGCCCCTGCAACTGAATAGCTCACTGAACCAGCTTTTTGATGATATCTGGTTTGCCAAAAATGAAGTCCGGATGAGCAAGATATGGCTCCTAGAAGGCAAAAACAAATATCAGACTTTAACAAAAAAAATGATGTCAAAATGGAAGAACCCAAAACCTCAACCCCCATCATTGGAAAGTTCTTGGAAAGAGCTTTCTGACGGTATATGAAAGTCGAAAAAATACCCCCGTATGCTCAAGATAGAGAAAAAACAGTCTGGCGGGGTCAAGAAGGCCTCAAAAATAAAATTTAAGCCCCTGGGGCTACAAAAATTCTGGCCCCTGGGTGCCATATGACCACCGTAGGGGGCTAGGGTGGAGCCCCCTGTCACCCATGTGACTACCTACTGGGCTAAAGGGGGCCTGTGGGGCTAAAGCATGAGCGGAGCGGGCCGGAGCGGTGGTGGTCGGGCGGCGGGGGCCGCAAAGGGCAGCAGTGGCCGGGCGGTGGGGGCCGCGGAGGGCAGTGGAGGCCAGAGGAGCCAGAGGCCGGCGATGGCGCAGTGGCCATAGGGTAGCACATGGGCCAGGGGCGGTGCCCAAGTGGCGTGGTGGTGGTTCACCCTAAAAACTACCAAAATTGCCAAAAAAACATGAAAATGATATTTTTTTCTTGAAAAATGTCCCATACGACCCTAGAAGGCCAAAAAAATTCTCCCAGATGCTTCAGTGTCCAAATCGGATGTACTTTATATGGATTCTAGGGTTTTTGGGCCTTCCAGATGCAACCATGAGGTTGGTTTTGCTCCAAAGTGCTCCAAAAAATAGAGACCCCCAAGATCCAATAAAAAACACTAAAAAATCTCTGAAACCCTCTGTGTCTGGTAGGTTTCAATGAAACACAAACAACAAGTAGTAAGCGAGCCCCGATACCATGTTGGATTAGGTTAAATGCTAATCTCCCAAGAACACCTGCATGCAAACCTGTCACAAGAACAAAGCAAAGATAGAAGAAGCTATGGTGGCCAAAAAGCCAGAGGAGACATCATATGCAACAGAAAACAATATATTAATGATATATTTTTAGATTACAATGTGATGTAAAAAAAATCCTTACACAAATGCAAAGCACTGAATCGTTATAAAAGGATACTGAAACCCTAAAGGGAAAACCCTAAAAGAGATGCGTAAGTTTAACTTAAGCGAAGAGTATAATAGACTAATAATTAAATGATTTAATTATTAGCTATACTATGACTACTCTAACACACAACCTTATAAACAATTTGAGAGATAGGGATCCTGATCTCAGCAATCAGTTCCTGTAGCTCTAGAATGTAGGGTGGGACATGCTCCTGGTCACAATAAGCATTAGCAAGGACCTTCCATTTCTTATCTTGTGAAATGTAGTCACTAACTTTGTCACCAAAATGAGAAATCAAACAATCCCTGAGGAGTCCAAGTTTGCTTCTTCTGAGAGGTTTATTCCCCACCCACCAGTCCTCCTAGAATCGTATCTATGAACCATCACCCAACACCCATTTTAATCCTCTAAGGAGGTTACCTTTACTTTTCACCATGAAGTTCCAGAATTTAGAGCCTGTGGGGTAGTTTTGACCCAGGGGGAATTGGTCATTTAATAAGTATTTGGCCTTCAGAATTTTACACCAACCATCCAGTTTCCCCTAAAAAGTTGCCAACCAAGTTTAGTAATCAATGCCTTATTAAGATCTTTGATCTTTCTCACTCCCAACCCTTCAACAATCTTAGGTTGGCAGACCATATCCCAGCTAACCAAGTTCATTTTAGCCTTTTCCTCCATTCTAGACCATAGAAAGTTCCTCCAGATTTTTTCCAGTTTCTCCGTTGTTTTGTCATTGATTTTAAAAAGAGAGAGGAAATAAACAGGTATTCCTTTAAGGGTCACTGATAGAAGTTGGAGCTTCCCCGCATTACTGAGGATCTTACCTTTCTATCCAGCTAGGTTTTTCTATATTTTTTCAAGGATGGAGATCTAGAAAGGGTCAGATACTTCCTTCACTGTGAGAGGGAGCCTGAGATAGGTGTCAGGAAGCATACCTCCCTTGTAGCCAATACATTCCATAATTTTCATCTAGGTTCTATGTTCAGAATTAAAGAATTAAATTTTTCTTTTTCTATAATTAATCACTTGGCCCAAAGCCTTCACATAATCATTTAGTAGAGCTTTCCATTCTCTCACTTCTCTAATACAAGCTTTCCTGAATAGAAACGTGTCATCCACAAATTGTTGAATGACTTATGGAGCAAGAGTGGATGCCATTTTGAACCCAGCAATGTATCCAGAAGCCTCTAGTCTCAATAAGTTACGAGCCAGCACCTCCACCACAAGGAGGAACAAATAAGGTGATAGAGGGTAACCTTGGCACAAGAGCTGCTCCAAATTAAATGACCCCTAGGGCGAGCCATTAACCAGAACAAAAAATTCAACCGTTTCCACCACCTCCTTAAGGATTCTTATGAAGTTAGCATGAAAGCTAAGCTTCTTTAGCACCCCATATAGGAAGTTCCATATCACCTTATCACACGCCTTAGAAATGTCCAATTTCAGTGCCATGCTAGTATTTTTACCTCTGTCCATCGAATGAATGATTTCATGGGTAGTGATAACTGCATCTAGGATTTGTCTTCCCGGAACAAACCCCTTCTGGTTGGGATTAATGATTTTACCCAGGAGAGGTTTAATCCTATTGGTGATAATTTTATATAGGATTTTATAAAAATTATTACAGAGGCTTATAGGCCAGAAAACACTTAGTTCCTTGGGGTCTTGAACTTTAGGGACTAGAACAATGTAAGTTTTATTAATTCTTTCGAGAATTTTTCCGTTTCTAACAAAATCACGAGAAACATGAACAAGATCATATTTTTTAACCTTCCAGAAGTGCTAGAAGAAAGCCGGGGGAAAGCCATCCAGACCAGGAGATTTGAAAGCACCCATGGAGAAAACAAAAAATTTGACTTCCTCTTCAGAAACTTGGGATAGCAGCAAATCGTTTTCTTCTCTAGTAATAGCCTCCAGGAGATGAGAGCTATCAGAGTCCACCCCCCTCCTCATCAGACTTCTAAAAGTGTCATGAAAGAAATCCACAGCATGATTACCCATGTCATCTTCCTCAGACATCACCACCCAACTGGCAACTAGGGATTTAATTGTATTCCTTCTTTTGTGGATTGAAGCATATCTATGGAAAAAATCTGAGTTGTGGTCACCTTCCTTGAGCCATTGGATACGAGATAATTGCTTCCAGAATATTTCCTCCCTCTTGAGGTTATCTTTCTATTTTTTCCTCTAGCCTTCCTCCTCACTATGAGCTTCCCAAGAGGAAGTTCCCATGACCATATTATTTTGGAAGAGTTTAAGCTTCTCCTCTATCTCTTTCTTACATTGAAATATGTCTTCGAACTTAGTTTTGCTCCCCCTGTGGGCATCCCTTTTGATAATTTTATGCTTCTCAACAATTCTAAACATAGTTGTTCCCCTAATAGGCATATTCCACCACATTTTTATACAATCATCAAATTTCTGGTGAGAATGCCACATGATCTCATAGCGGAAAAGATGGGGTCCAGCACGGGCTTTTTCCTCCTAGTCAAGGATCAAAGGAGAGTGATCAGAAATAGTCCTAGGGAGGTGGGAGGGGAAAATCAAAGGGGCAATATCCCACCCACCGAAGATCATCCATCTATCCAGCCTAACCTGGATAAGGTGCCTACCTTTTCTATTGTTATACCAAGTAAAGCCCATTCCATGCAACTCAATATCCACCAAATCACTTATCCTCATGAAATCAGACAACTCTTGCATACTATCAGAACAGTCTTGAGACCCCCTAATTTATTAGAAGGTTAAATGGGAGAATTAAAATCCTAAACACACATTACAAGGTGATCATGGTCATCATCAATGAGGTTAGAGATTTCCCCCTAGACTCTACCCCATTCACTTCTAGAATTTGGGGTATAAATGTTGAACATATACTAAGAAGAATTATTCCAAGTAAAAAACATAGCAAGAAAGTTATGAGAAGAAGCTACAATGTCCCCAGATAACTTACTAGGGTTTAGAGAGTAGCAACACCATCAGAAGCTCCATCAGCTTCACTGTACAGGAAGGGCACTCCTAACCAAATTTTATCTACCAGTGGCATAAAGTTATGGTACTTCATTTTAACCTCTTGGATGAGAACCAAATCAACTCTGAGATCCGTTATATACTTCTTCAAAGTGAACTATTTTTGCGGTTTGTTCATGCCCCTTATGTTATAGGATAGGAACTTCATATTTTACCTTTTTGAGAGTCTTCTAGGGTTAATTGCCTTTCACTAGCAATGGCCCTTGTTGCTTCCTTAGCTCTAGCTTCCCTAGCTGTCGGGCGTCCAACTTTATTTTCACTTCCCACATCTACCTTCTTTTTTGACTCCAGTCCTTCATCCATCTTCTTTCTCTTGGTTTTCCTTTTAGGTTTTGACCAGTCAAAAGCAGAAGTCGAGGGTGACAACGAGGATGATCTCATCATCCCCAACTCATTTTCTAATCCACAGTGCCTAGTGGAAGAAGTTTCTCCCCAAAATTTCCTGTCAGAACACTCCCAAACTCCTGAGTCTTATTCTCCTTACTGGCTTCAATCTCATGTCCTAGACTTTTAGGACTATTTACAAGAGAGTTGGAGACATTTGTTAAGACTATGACCATTTCTCCATCTTCTAGGGCTGTACCCATCTTAGCTTTAGTGTTTTCTATGAAAATCTCTCCTTCTGCTAAGGCATCAACCTTCTTGACCTCTGTGTTCCTTTCTGATCCTTCTGTCACTAGCCCTTCTTCTAAGGCCTCAATCTTCTCAGCCTCTGTGTTCCTTTCTAATCCTTCCTTCACTAGCCCTTCTTCTAAGGCCTCAATCTTCTCGGCCTCTGTGTTCCTTTCAGATCCTTCCTTCACCAGCCCACCAGCCTGGGGGGGAAACCCACCAAGGGAAGGTTGTTCTACCATTGTATCCACCGAAGACACAGCCTAGAAGGTCTCACTAACTTTCTCAATCTGAATCTTAGGAGGGGAGCGCATGTTAGGTTGTTCCACCTCCCTAGTGGAACCCTTACAGTTTGTCACTACATGCCCATTTCTCCCACATTTCTGGTAGTGTAGAGTGACATTTTCATAAATAATGGCCTGGTTCTAGTTCCCCCATTTAGACTTAAGTAGTACAAAGTTGGGAAGGGGCTTGTTCATAGAGACATTCATGCAAATTCTGGCGAATACCAAGTGTGACATAGTCAAACTAACTGTGACAGCTGTCATATAACTTCCGAAGGAGTTCCCAATCCATCGAAGAACTTTATCATCCTAGAATTCTAGGGGAAGACCAGGAAGACCGACCCACACAGGTGCTGCTTTTTGTAGTTCAACATCTGGGTTGAAACCTGGCTTCCATTTAGCCATTAAAAGAGCGTGCTTCCCATATTACCAGCTCCCTATACAAACACTATTAATATCTACCTTAGCATTAAATCTAAACAGGAACAGGCCCACTGGCATAGCAGAAACTTACAGGGACCCTTTCACTTTCTATCTAGATGTACACCAACTGCACACCATCTCTATGGTGGGCCTAAAGGCTACAAACCTCCCAACAAGGGCAAGGTGTAGGGTAGCATATATATTCTCCACAACTCCATCTAGGACAGAGATCTTAGGACTGAATTCTCCAGCCAAGAATTTTGGCATCTCAGGGGTGTTAGGAGACCTTGATCCCAACACCACCTTCTTCCATCCCCCCAATGCACCATCTATATCCACCCCCACTAGATTTGAAGGGGACACCTCAATGCCCGCCCGAGATTTTGGACAAGGAAAGTCAACCAGTGCAGATGAGAAAGGGCCAACCCCAACCGAGGAGGAATGGGGTTCTGAAGCTTCTCTCTGAGCTAGGACCAGGAATAGGTCTGTGTAGTCACTCCCTCACTCCCGAGGTAGAGAAAAGGCTGAGGTAGAAGCCAGCATTCAAAAGACAAATGAGCGGGAACCTAAACCGTAGGAGTTGTAGAGCGGTGCTTCTAGAACCCTAATCTCTTTTTAATTTATGCATGATAGCCAAATAAATTTTGTCACTATTAATTGTTATACACTGAATTTGCACCTCTGATCTCAAGCTCTCTTGGTCTTGATAATCCAGTATAACATGGGAATCATCTCAAGGTTGTGGGACCTTATGCTAACCGAGATGAGACCTCCAGGTTCTAGGCTGGTTCCTCTTAGATAATCACCTTAATTTGCTTCTTAAATAGGAAAGTAAAACTTTTGAGGGAAAGGGATAGAAGGATTGCATGAAAGGGAAATGACTGAAAGAAAACTACCTACTAGGTGATGCACCGAAATTAGGGCTTGGATCTTAGTATAGCGGAATGAAACTAATGGAAGAACCAGGTCAAATAAATTACAACTCACTAGATAGGCTTGCATAAGTATTTCATAGGAAGGTTTGAACAAAAGACTCGACCTATGACCTGCAAACAAACATCCTTCTCTGCAACCAGGTGTAGGAATGAGACAAGACTGCTGGGGG
>MU227518.1:157048-172251 GCA_018584345.1 Thuja plicata
AAATGCCAAAATCTGAGCACTAAGGCTCTCAAAAAACTTTAAATACTCCCATGCACGCAGGCAGGAGTCTCAGAAAACCTAACTAGGGTTACAAATTTACAATGTACTAATTGACCCTAGGACAAAAACTAATCTGGCCATAAATGTGCACCAGGTGAATCAATTAGATCAGATTTCCTTACTTGCGCCCATCCCTGTACTGGATCATGCCCATAGACACGCAACCTGAATCCATGAGCTATATTCTGCAACTAAGTCTCTGTCATGAATGCTCACCAACTGATCACAGTCCCCCAGGATGGGAAGTGACCCTTGACAGCCGCCGCTCAAATTCTCATCAATGAGCCATCGATCATGACCATGTCCTTCTGCCAACTACACCTGAGAGAAATAACTTCATGATTGGACTATGTATCTCCCTTCCACGTCTCTGAATCTTCTATTTCTCCACCAACGTCGAACGAATCTATTCCAGGGATCAACAGACTCTCTGTGCATGGCCTCTCTATAATTAGACCTTTCTGATCAGCTCTGGAACACGAGCACGGAGGAACCATGGCTGCTGAGCAATCACAGTGCCAAAACTGCCGCCAAACATTCAAATTCAAAGTCCCACGACCACGCGACTGACCGTTAGTCTCCTTGTCACGAGCATCAGTTCTTAACCATGGTATCATCTCACGACCTGGCGACAAAGCACTTTTTTACCTCTGTTTAACCCGACCCCAGAACTGGAGACATGGCGACCGTGAAATATCAAAGTCGCGAGGCATTTTACTTAACTCATCATTCTTCTTGCGACCTGGCACCTAAATGTCACCTTTAACCGTCACGGCTTGTCGCCCAGTCGCTAGATGCTATCCCTCCGTCTCAAGACCATGCGACAACACTTAGTCGCCAAGTCGGGGAATCCCTCTTATCAGTCAGCATGTGCCTTTAATCTTTCCAGCGACAACGCGACTACCCCAAGGCGCTGAGTCGGGAGTACCTTTTACATAAGGCACTTTTATCACCCGACCACGCGACCACCGTTGGATCCTCTGAAATTTGCATCGGACGGCCACCGCTAAGTCACTGAAAAACATAGCATGCCCTTAAATGTTCCGCGATCCTGCGACGAGCAGCTATCTTTTATTGGTCACGCAGTCGCGAGCTGCTTTTCTTTACTTTTCCTTGTCCAGCGACAATGCGACAACATTCCTCCCCCAGCTCGTCGTAGACCCGCAGAATGTTTTCCCTTTATGTTCATTGCTCGGCGAGTGAGCGATGAGGCCTTGCTTTCTGCTCATCGCGCACTCGCGAGCTCCTTTTCTTTGTTCCAAACTGCTCGGCGACTACGCGACACCTTCCTTGTTTTCTTCAGTCGCACACTCGCAGGTCCTTTCTTTTTCATTTGACAACTGCAACGATTGAGCGATGAGCTCTTTTTTTTCTGCTCGTCGCAAGGTCGTGAGCTCTTTTCCATTTACCCAATTTGATCAGTGACCAAGCGATGACCATATCTTTCTACTTGTCGCATACCCGCGAGTAGTTCCTTCTTTGTCCTTATTACTCAGCGACTGTGCGATGACCACTGTAAGCGCTACACCCACTCAGTCGCATAGCTTGAGTGACCTGACATAGACTGACCGCGACTGCGCAATAACATGAAATACAACTCGTCGTGCACTCATAGATGGATCAGACCATAGCAAAAATAGATCGCGATTGCGCGATGACTGCGATTGGTAGCTCGTCGCGCACTCGCGCAACTTAATAACTTGAATCAAATTTCACCGCGATCAAGCGACTGAGGGCGGGCCCCAACTGTCACAGGGCTTATGACATGGATCTGGTGATCATGCGACTGAAGAGAGGTAGCCAAGTCGGAAGACGTAAGGGGAATATTCAATGGGTCATCAGACTACGTGACAAAGCTCAGGCGTAGAGTCGGGGAAAGAATAGGAATATTCGATCAAGGCAAAGTGATTACGCGACTGAAAATAAGCACATGTTCTAAGTGATGGGAAAAAGTAACTTCAAAACATAACATGCCAAAGCCTAAGGGGTTATTTCATCGTTCAACATAAGAGACTTAGGGTTCCTTAGGGATTTAAGGGTTTTAGTGAGGATCTGAAACCCTGGAAAAAACAAGACAGATGAAACCAGACAGGGCAAACCAGACCAAATGCACAGAATGGGAAAATTGGGCAACATTAATAATACATATTTTTGCATGTTCACTCTAGTGGTGGAGATAACCTATTTATTTATTTATACCTTGAAGGGTTGTTTTTCTTCAATATTTTTGTCTTTGAAGTGGTGGTGACTATTTTTATTATTCATAGTGTATCTTGCTATATTTCAATTTCTGACTATTTTTCCTTAAATATTGATGTCAATTTGATGTAGCAAGCAATTTTAAAGTGCTCGATTTATTCTTTCTTCTTGTAGAGGTAATATTTCTTTCATGTATATTTTTATGTTTGTATTAATGTAATGTTTTTTCTTAGCATACAAAAAATTTGTCTTGATAATATATATTATGTATAAGAGTTTCTCTAGGATTTAAAACATAATGCAATTCTTATTATTCAATTAGACCTAATTACTTAATTAATGTTTATAAAAAAGATGGTTGAAGTGATTCTTTATCCACTTAAATAAGTAGTTTTATACCCTAATTATTTTAACTCAAAAACTCAGAGATATTTGGTGTACATGATTTTGTGGAATTACAAAAGTGCATATTTAGAGCTTTGACATTAATCTATCATATTATAATGCTTAATATAATGTTGAAGTTTAACATTATTTAGCTTAGTTAGTAGACTAATAGTATATTGAATAAATAAAGTAGCTATGTTAGTTTGGTTAGTTGTATTCTTATAAGAAATTATTCATTGAAAAATAATAGGCATATATAGCCAATGCATATTGTTGTATAATTATCAAAATTTTAATCCAATGCATATTGTTGTATAATTATCCAAATTTTAATTAATTGAGCATGGTTTCTGTGTTTTTATTTGGTATCAAATTGGCCAACCTTTCTTGTACCTATGTGTCGTGAATAAATCTCATATTTGTACTTTTGATAGAAAAGTGATGGCAGCTTAAGGATAGTCCATGCGGTAGAAGACATGATTTATGAGAAAGGTTTTAAGAGGAGGTATAAACACTAGATTTATGTATGACATTTTAGTGGGGTACGAGGGTTTGTTTGGTCACACTCATATGCAACATAGAAGATATCATGCATTTTGTTGTGCTCTCCCTAAGAATTTTGTCAAAGGAGGGTTGGCTTTGAGATGTACTGGTCTTTCTAGATCTATTTACTTCTATCTAGGATGAGACAAGGGCTTCAATTGATGAGTTTTGAAGCTGCTCCATTTGAAGAAATATATCATTGAAAAGCATTCTATAGGACCTGAGAGTTGGGATTATAATCATTTTTCACAAGAGATTAGATAGGAAGTTGTACTACAAACTTAGATACCGATTATAGACCGTCGCATATGACAGTAATTATAAGAATACAGTTGTTTTGTTAAGGGGACATTAGTTAAAACTAGAAAATGAATTTGAAACATAGTTAGAGATTCAAACACAAACACAAAACACTAGTTTTACAGTAGTTTACCATAAATTGTTACGTCCACTTTTAAGCAAGGTAATACTTTATTGTCAACTATATTTAGAATATAGCCAATGCAATAATATCATTCTTTTAAAAACAAATATTAGCTGGAATATGAACAGACAAAAGGTTTGCAGAGAAAAAAAATGACTCTTGGGTTTCACATTTACAATCTCCTACTTGAAACCCAACCAAAAAACCAACAATCTTGCATCAAATCAACCTAAGAGAAAATAATCATTACTTTAATTTTGCAAAAGCCTTTTTACGAACACTTCTAATTAATCTTCTCCACGATAAACCAGAATTAGTAAAGCTTAACAACTATCCATCCTCCACAATATCAACCTTGTTCAACGAACATAGAAAAGATTGTACTCCTAGTTGAACCACTTGAACAATCCCTTTACTCTCCAATGTTTTCATCAAGCACTTGGTTATAAACTCCCCACCAATCGGATATGATAGAACAATCTTTTGAACATAAAGGTCATGGACTGCATTTTGTGTTCATGGACCTTCTGATTCTCAAACACAATCACTATTGTTTTTCCCCTTTGAGTTGGTGAATGGGATGATGATTTTATTAAAAACATACAGTGTTCCTTGGGATGCAATTTTCCAAATCTCTAGTTAAACTCAAAATTATCCTTCAAAATTTCTCTATTATGTCTACCACATCACTTAATCCTTTCAGAACCATGACCTCAAACTAGATCATAATAAGCATCAATACTTCCAAAGTTGTCAATGTCAGGAAATCTATCTGTACTATGCAAACTATCCATATATCTAGCTCTTAGATGATTTTGTGTTTCCTTGATTAAAGGAATCTCCTCTAAATTTATTCTTTGCTGAGGATAAATTCCACAAATAGATTTTCTTGCTAGCCTTCCCAAAGAACTGCTAGAGTCCCATCGCTGTTGGTAGTAGCAATCTAGATCTGTCTCAATCACTCCAGCCTCTTTATGAGGAACAAGAACACCAACACGCTTCTTTCCATTGGTGGAGGTTTGGTATAGAGTCTGCAAGGAGATCCTTATTGGATTGAAAGTGCTCTCTAATGTTTCCAAAGTTCTGCATGTAACATTTTAGCATCCTCCCAACTGGCAGTCCTCTAGATAGCTACCATATACAAGTCCTTTTGTGGTGTTTTTGCCAATTCCTTGACATAAAAATATAATTTGGGCTTATACAAAGAACAATTCCTACACTCAATCTGAAGAATGACACTAGTCGATTTTGTAGCGAGTTTCTGACATCCCATCCCCTGCGAAGCACCACGGGCATTGAGGATGTTGTCCAAGCTTAGGCCTCTTATGTGCTAAATGAGGGTTAAGTCCCTAATTTTCTTGCCATTCTCCATATAATTCAACTATGAATTGTCCTCTACAAAATCAGCCTAGAAATTAAGATGGTTTAATGCCCATTCTCATCAAAAGCAACTACCTTAGCTTTACCTTCTGCCAATACCTTCGTAATTGCAGTTGTAAAAGTCATGTTTTCATCATTGTGTGGGTCACGACCTGGTACCAGCAAATTAATAGGAAAAATAAAATCAAAATCTTTTCCATCATAGTTGGCTTTCTTTAACACAGTCTTTAGTATTTTATCATGTAAAGACATAATTGAGCTTCGACCTCAGTTTCACCCAAATGACCTTTGTATCATCTTTGATAGAAAAAGATTTTGGAATTACCTCCTTAATAGGTTCTATTACTTTCTACTATCGAACAACTCCCACTTCAACATGACCTTATACTATATACAAAGTGTCTATCTTGCGGCCCAGGGCAATTACTAGAGCCCCTTTCTTCACGTTCCATTTATTGGACTCACACATGATTTCACACCCTTGAAAAACAAATTGTTTAGCTGAAATCAAATTCTTCTTCAACTGTGGAACATATCTAACATCGTTTTCCAGTCAACAATTTCCATTTTTTAATATTAGAATTACATCCCCTTTTCCCATAACATCATAACCAATATTATCACCAAGAAAAACCTTACCAAACTCACTAATTTGCAAGTTTATAAAAATGTCTTTGCATGAGGTGGCATAAAATGGTGCGTCAAAATCAAGCACCCAAACATTAGTTGTCATTTTTTTTGATGCTGAGGGTTATTCACACCACGTACTCAACGTGTTCATCAAATAAAAAGTTGTGGTTGCCTCTGACATATTAATTTTTATAGAAGTGGATACATACAACCAAATAGCTCTGAGTGTTTTTCTCTCAAGACTATCCCAATATTCATCCAACATGGCTGCTGGTTTCTTTTCTTTACTATACAATGATTGCGACAAATATTCTACATATAAATAGTCCTATATTTGCATCTTTCGTGAATCATAATTATGGCCATCAAAATTTTTGATCTACATTGCTCCCACTCAACTTTAATCTCTCCTAGTGAACATGATCGAGCATAATGTTCTCTGATACCAATTTTTAAAACTAAAAAATGAATTTAAAACAGAATTAGGGATTTGAATAAATACGCAAAACACAAGTTTTACAATGATTCACTAGAAATTGCTATGTTCACTCTCAAACAGGGAAATCCTTTATTGTCAACTATATTTTGAATACATCTAATGTAGTAATAGCATTCATTTAAAGACAAATGTTATGTAGAATATGAATAGGCAAAAGGTTTGGAGGTAAAAACATGACTATTGGGTTGCACATTTACAAGATTGGCATGCTAACTCTGTAGAGGTGATGTGCAGGCATTTTGAGAAGGGTTTCTTCAACAACGTGTTTTCTTGTTGAAAATTTTTCTTGAATGATATATGGTGTGGTATAAACATATTTAATGTTTCAGCTTAAGATAATAAGAAATCTCGTACAAGACAAAGTGTGAATTATGAAGATAGCTTCTTTCTATCTAAAAAATGATCTTGTGTTTGTGAATCTTTGTCGTTGCTAAGCCTCAACCAGACTGTGTTCTATAAATAATATTCATTTCTCTAAGTAGTAGCTCATAGTGGAGAAAAGATTGGATCTTTAAAACTTTCTTAGCGATATAAATTTTGCCGATCTCACTGTAAGTTGTTAGTGAATCCATTTAAACAAGTGAATCCATTCACACTACTTAAAAAAAAAGGCATCTACATGAGCTAACTAAGACTCATGGCGAACAATCAACCATATATGTGGACACACGATATAACCAAGATAGTCCACATATTGTGCACTTGAAGACATGTTAGCAACATAATGTAAATGGACCAATAAAACTATGTCATGTAGATAATTTATGGTACATGTGTTTGATTGGGAGACTAGTTACATTAGGAAAAAGGGGTAAAAAGGTGAATCAATTCTAATATGACCATAAAAACATCTATTGAGGGTTGGAGATTCTAGAGATAACATGTAATGGGGGAGAAATTTGACATTGAAACTTTAGCTATTTGGGCATTTCATGGATTATAATTACGAATTTGATGCACGAGATGTTTACATTAGTGGTAGGTAAGGAGTTGGTGATAGGTCATTAAGTCGTGATCAAAATATTTTTTTTTTTTTTTGGGGGGGGGAACAAAAATAAATAAATTTAATGTCTAAAACACAAACAGGAAATATGGAGGCAAATTCAAGCCTATGAGGTAGCCTTACTCAACCTCAAAAATCACACAAAAAAGACATGCGCTTGAGCCTGTAAGGAGAACTACATGCATCAATTACTAGGCCTCATAAATCTTTAACAAAATTGTGAAAATATTAATCTTGGAGCCTAATGAATTTTGATGCTAGAGAAAATACCAATAAGGCATGACATAAAGCCCAACTCTCAAAGTTCTCCTCACTAGAAAATGATGAAGTATGTTGTACTGAAATATTTGATCTGCACTAGGAGTCTAGGAAGCTAAAATATAATAAATAACACTCCTGTGGAAGGTACCAAGAGAGCTAGCAAACAACTATAGTAGGGATGTGAATGAGAATTGAAAATAAAAGAGGGAATGAGTTCTGATATGTTATTTCATTTATGTAAAGAACCAACTCTGAAATAGTATCTAGTACGTCACTTCTCTTTATGAGTTCTGACACACCAACAATTCCCTACTACATTTTGGAACTGCAAAGAGATGAGATGAAAGTCATTGAATTGTGAATGAGAGGTTGACATTTGCCATGTTTGGGGGGTGAAACTACTCTGCAAAAGGGAAATAAAAGAAGCCTACAAGCGAAAAAAATAGGAAAAAATACGGATTACTATGTCTTAGTAAACAAAGAACCCTTTGCCATATTCATTTATTTAATTAGTTGATCCTTTGCTCAGTAAATTTTTTTCTTGCTCCTTTAAGTGTATAGCAATATTGCCAATAGATCTGCAAGTTGATTAGCTTGTGTAAAGAAATGACCAAATTAATTTTCAAATTTTAGAAGGAGGTCTAAAATTTCATCAAAAATATAGTTTAATTTCTAGTTGTGCACTTGTTTGGTTGTCATCACATTGATTATTATTCATGATTCACCTTCAATGTGTAGAGGTTATCAACATTATTAGCTAGAGGAAGTCTAATGTCGTAAAGAAGACCTTCGATTTCTCCAAGATTATTTTGTTGTAAAAGGTAATTTGATTACCTTAGCAATATTAAACTTCCTTGAATGATCCCTAATGACACAACCAACACCTTAATCCCTTGAATTTCCTCTCGAGGAACCATCAAATTTCATTTTGTGAAAAATAAGATCTAGAGGTTGCCATTTGATGTTGACTCTTGGTGAGTATTTTAGAGAATTTAAAATCAGGTTGTCTTTAAACAGTAGAGAAATATGGGGCTATTTAGCCAATATCTTAGATTCTGAAGATGTGTACAGGGAAGAGTGAGATTTTAATTTCATTTTGTAAGCACTGACACTCTATGAAATTTGGTCTTTGATCTGTTCTATAACTTTCTCGGTCGAATGCTCCTAGTTTCTGAATAATCACTTGTTCCTCTCCCACAAAAAGCTCCACAACACTATACAAGGGGATACTTTGCAGAAAAACATAAAAAGGGACTCTTGGTGAAGAATGGGCCACACTTCTAACATAGTAGATAAATAATTAGGTAAGTGGGTTATCCAATATAATTTGTCTTCTAGCTATTGCCACCAAGTCTGTGAGAATGAACATTGGAGTAGTATATGGTATGATGATTCTGCATGTTGTTTGCATAAAATACAGTTGAATCTTGAGATATACACAGTTGGGGTAGCCTTGAAATGGTTTTAATTATATTATTTTAGAGAAAACCATACAAAAGCCCCCTTCTTTGAAAGAATGGTGTCATTAAAAAAGCCCCCTTCTTTGGAAGAATGGTGTCATTCAAAGAGAAAGAGAAGTCTCTAAATTTATGAGATTGGACATTGAATCTTAGTGATTGGTAGCTTTGTTTGACTGTGTAACGGCCTAATTTACTTGGAGAACAAATTAGAAAATATGAGTCATCCTATAATATTAGTCTTCTTTGGTTGACAATTTATGTAAGGGAACTTTTTTGATCCTGATGAAATGGCAGATGTGAAAAGTCTTTAGAGGAAAAAGAGAAAATACCCCCTCATTTGAGAGAGTGAAATATTTTTAAACTTTTAAGCCCCAAGTTTGTTGAAGAATATATTTGGCCTATTGAAGAATAATATGAAGGAAAAGAGCAGTTTTTTTATTTGAAGATTCCTCCCAAAGCATCGCTTTTTCTCCATATTTTAGAATCTATGATAAATATGGAACAATAACCTCTCTACTACAAACACTAAAAGTTCCATGTGATAGATAGATAGTTTTTCAGGATTAGAAATGGTGAATATTATCTTCAGATAGTTGTTGTCCAAGTATTTATCTTGAATAACTTGAAATCATTTGGAGCAAGACACCTTTCTCCAAGCCTTATATTTCTATCATCTTTTTTGTTTCACAAATGGCTTCTAATGAAATGAGAGGAAGTTTTTTCTTATTACCTATGTAACCTTTCCAGAAAAAATCTATCGTACATTTTTCCAGAGGAGTGACTACCTTTGGGGTGAGAAGTACTAACATGATGTAGTTAGGGATGGAACTCAAGATTGATTTGATAAAAAGGAATTATGCCTGATAATGAAATGCATCTATATTTTCATGAAAAGAAGTAATATAGGAGAGGATATCTGACCAATATGATGTTTTTTTAATCCCTTGGAAGAAGGGAACCCCGAGATACTTACAAGGAAAAGTTTCATATTTAAAAGCCAAAAATTATTGTAGGTAGCTCTTGACTAAGAGTGATGTGTTCAAAAGGAAAATTTTTAATTTCTCTAGATTAATTTATTATCCAGATGCCTTACAATATTTTAAAAGAGTTTTTTTAATAGATATAGCCTCTGCCACTGTAGCATGAATAAAATGGAGTGTTTTATCCATGAACAAGATATGAGTTGAAGTTAAAGACATGTTTGGAATAACCACACCTTTTTCAGCCTTAATGGACTACTTATGAAAAATGAATCTTCTAAGGCCTTCTATAAATATGATGAATAGATAAGGTGAGAAAGGATTCCCTTGTCAAATTCCTTGAGTAGAGGAAAAAAATCCACAAGGTTTTCCATTTACTAAAACTTAAAATTTAGCTTGTGAAATGCAAGACATTATCCATTTACACCACGTCTTATCAAAGGCTATTCTATGGAGGATCTAAAGTAGAAATTCCAAACTTACTTTATCATAGGATTTCATCATATCTAGTTTGATAACCATTGAAGATGGATTATCAGAATGAATAGAATGAAGTAATTCATGTGTTAGCGATTCTCCTTTCATTGTTTCTCTCCTAGGGACAAATCCACCTTGTTTAGGAGATATAATAAAAGGTATTATGATAGAAATTATCAAAGACATTAAATTTCTTCAACATTGTTTTCTTCTTCCTAAATTCTTTTAAAACTAAATAGATACAAGAACCCCTAAAATCTCAGTAGTTTAGGAAAACTAGTACCAAAAATTTATCTTATCTGGGATCCTTGTCTAGGGACAATGAGAAGACCACTTTCTTCACTTATTCCAAAGTGAAAGGATAGGTAAGGCGAAGGTTTTTATGAACTGGTAATAGCTATGAAATGTGGTGAAAAATTGTAGAGGGGACGAAAGGAGCATTTAGTTGTTGATGAGATGAAAGAAGATCTAAAAAGTAAGCCACAACTTCTTCTTGAGTTTTTGATTCTTCTATAATAACTTGACCATTTGTCCTTGATTTTCAAAATAATGTCGGAGTGTTGTTTAATCTTGGATAAAGAGTGAAATAATTTTGTGTTCATGTCTTTGTCTTTGAACCATACCTTATGAGACTTTTGACTCAAGAAAAATTCATCTCTTAATAACTCTTCTTCTAGGTCCCCTTGTAGTTTATTATGAAGCTCATAAGTTTTTTTGGATAGGTCATTATGAATAATGTCTTTATTTATAGCATTTAACTAATCTTAAATTAAAATCTTCTCGTGGAAAATACTTTTTAAATGAGATAAATTCCACCCCTTAATGTGTTCTTGAGAAAGCTTAGTTTCTTTGTTAATTCAAATATTTGAGAGCCGAGAACAATAGGAGCCTGGATCCACCACTGTTTTAGAAAAGGTATAAAAGTTGGATCTCTCAACCACATTTTTAAAATTTTGAAGTGTGATTTTATCTTCTATTTTGGGACACCCAAAAGGATATCAAACTGAAGGGGATAATGATTTTAAATTGTAACTTAGTTGAGGATTGTGTTTTTACAAGAATCCTTTTTCTATGATCCAAATAGTATTAATGAAGAATCTATCTAAGATTATGACAATATGTATGAAGCCTTTATGCATGTTTGTCTATATTACTAGACCATTAGAAGGGAAACAATCATAGAGTCCATTCTGGGATACACAATTATTGAATTCTAGTACAACCATAAATTTGCATTAGATGATAAGATTGCATTAAAATCCCCAATAAATAATATTTGTATACTTCCCAAGCATGAAAAAAGTTGTGTCAAGGACAACCATAAATGTTGTTTTTTGCTAGTTATTTTTTTTCCCATAAATATTGAGAACAAAGAAGGAAAGTTAAAATAAGTTGTACTTTACCCATATCCAATTTACATTATTTTACGTAGAAAGAGTTGAACCTTAGAGATTTTCAATAGGATTTCCAAACATCCAGAAGCCACAATCCGAGGGGATTTAACCGCTGACCACAATTTCCACCTTTTAAGAAATCTTTAACATGATCTGCAGAAATATTTGTCTCTTGAAGTAACATAATTTCTTCCTCGCAAGATTCGAATTGAATTTTGACAAGATGTTTATTTCTAGGGGCATTAATTCCCCTAATATTACAAGACAATAACTTCATTGAGGTTTAGGAAAGTGGCTAGTTGTCCTTGACCTGGTGATTAAATCTGAAATTAGGATAGAAGTTGCTTCCTTTGATTTTCTTGATTTGAAGGTGGAGTCTAAGGTTGATTGAATTCTTGTGTTTAGTTCATCATTAGTTTTTTTCTCTTTAGGAGAAGCCCTCTATCTTTCTTAGTAAGTGTACAAGAAGGGTTTTGGGCCTTACTAAATGTTGATTGGGAAATGGATAACTACTGTGAAAACAAAGAAGTCTAACCTTCTTGTACATCATTCAACATTACATCATTTGGGTTATAATTTTCCTAGAGCACTTCATTAGCTACCTCTTTAACTATTTGTTCTATTTTATTAAAGAGTATGATTTACAATATAATTTCATAGTTCTCTTCCTAGAGGTATTCTTGAAAATAAGATTTGTTCCACTTGGAATGTAGTAAGTCAAGCTGATGTTGTTTATCCATTTTTGAGTCTTCTATATGACCATTTGGTTGGGAAAACTTGGGACAATATTTATTTTTGGCGAAATCATAAAAGTAGCCTCATGTGGAGGGAGATGGGATTTTTTTTAGAAGTTGTGGAAGCCAAAAGTTTCTTTCAAGACTTAGTTATGTCCTTTAAAGGGCTACTTTCTAGAGAGAAATCATACTGTTTTAGCTCGTTAACTCTTGGAGATGAGAAGATGTTATATTCATAGAAAAAGGGCATGTATAGTCCATCGGAGGGGGTATCATTGGAACGTTTGATGAAAAGTATTTATTGAATGGTAAAACTTGTGGTTATTTTGCAACTTTTCTCTGACAAAAATAACCTCTCTCTGAATTAAATGGTTGTCAGTTTGCATGGTTAATTTGTCTATAGATGAGGGTAAAGGAAAAAAGAAACCTGATTCCTCAATGTTTAATATACCAGGAAGACCCAAAGTTTCATTCATATTATTTAATCCTTGTTGGATTGAGCAATCTATGTTCTCTATAGTGGTCCCATTAGAAATTATTCCTGATTTAGAATTGAATTATTTTTGGCAGTCATTATTTTATGTGGTAAGACTTCCTAGAGGATTATTAGGATAATGCTCATATACACATGAACCCTCAAATTATGTAGCTAGCATCAAATTATCTTTGTTGATGGTTAGCACTCTGTCTAGAGTGACTTTCTTGGAGGTGTTAGTAGAACAATCCACATCTATGTGGGATCCCCTAATATATGTATATAGCACTATGTTTGAGTTCAAAATATTGACTATGATTTGATTGAAGGGTGAAAAGGTTGGATTTAAGGTTGGATACTTGTAGACTTTGATATAATCTCATGTGTGGTTGTTACATGCTAAGGTGAAATGACCTAGAAAATCTTGTCTTGCAAAAATTTAGGGAGGGTCATTTATTACCAAACTTTGATCATGAATATCGTTCTTGGAGTAAAGGGCTAGAGAAATTGGGAATGCTTTAATAGTATCGAAGAGAACATACAAAAACATGTATAGTTGGCAATTGTCAATAGATTTGAGATCATGAGATAAGAAAATCTCCAAAATTGATTGTTGATAATTTTTAGAATATCTAATTCATGATATTATAATGGGAAAGTTGGCAAGGTATTCTAAAATAGAAGGTATTTTTTAGTCATGGACAGAGGTTAAAAATTTGGGGACAATACATGTGTTTAAAGACCCAAACCTTCCATGAACCATCTTTTATGTTTTTTTGTGTTTCATCTCTATTAAGTTTGTTTGAAAAGATAACTATGAAAAAACCACATACATTATCTATGTTGAAAGCATCATGAACTCATTGCCAATTAAGAGACATCCAAGAGGAGAACTATGACTAAGTAGGGGAGAAATCTCAAAACTTGCCTATTAACGTTCTTGATCGAAGCTCAATCGATTACTAGAGAAGGTTTGACTCTAAGAATGTGATCTTGACTTTTCCTAATGTTGTTTGTAGTCACTTATTTGCAGGGACATTGAAGCTTCTAGTGGCGGAAGATTTTGATCACTTTTGCGAACCTATTTTTTGATGTCATATTGGATTTGAAGAGACCTAGGGTTTTGCTTGATATAGCAATTTATTCCTCTTGGTTCTTGTTCTCTAATTTTCCCATAAACTTTTCTTGTCCTAGGGATGTCTTTGAGCGACGTGAGAAAGATTTTATACAAAATCTTTTTGGAGAGGGCGTTGCCTCAAGGGCATATTATTAGGAAAGGATAGTGGATGCAGCCTAACACATAATCCATAAAAGGGCTAGGATGAGAATCGTGGCCTCTAAGTCTACCACTAGACCAAGATATGTGTTCCTTATTGTAAAAAATGTATCTCAAACCAGAATCTCTAAATTGTGTGCCATGGTTCCTAAGGTTTCCTATTATAGGATGCACATTGCCCGTACCTGAGAGATGATGGGTATCGTGAAATCTAAGTCCAACATTAGGCCTCTGCAATCCATGTGTCGTGTTGGCGTAGTCGACTCTGGAAGCAGACTCTCTGAACCCTCCTTGGGTCTGAGGGTGTCCCATTGGAAGACATGTTCAACCTCCACGATCCATGTTAAAAGTGAGAGTGCCTAAAAGAGTTAGTTGTCACATTAGATCATAACCATTGATGAATAGAAATAATATAGAACACATGTAAAATAATAATAATAAATATAAATAAAATAAGAAAACCTTAAATATATTTCATGTTTTAATTATCATTTAATATTAATAATGGTCCTTATTATATTAGTATCTAACATTTCAAAATAAACACTATTTTTTTCATTATCTTTATAATTAAGATATTTCGGAAGAAAAAGATTTGTCGTAATAACATGATTAATTACGTCTAGAGACGGACAGCAATCTTCATGGTTGGGTGAATACTATAATGTTAACACTAAAGCAACACAAGTGCGAGAAGAAACGTGGATAAGAATTCAGACATCAAATTCCACATAAGTATGCTAACGAAGTTTCGCGTGACAAAGATTTAAGAAAAGTAAAGAACCGGTCATTAAATTTACAAATAATCTATCAGATTCGGTAACTGTGACGGTATCAACGCCTATATTTTTATGTCTTTAGAGACTATAAAATTGAAACTATTCATCACATGGTAGACTGAGTCATTCCTTTCTCTTACGTAGCTATGACGAAAACCACTTTGTAAACCATTCAAACGGACTCATCCCGCGTACCATTGACTAATTCCTGTAATTGTTCAAACGAAAATCTATCCACCGTT
>MU227518.1:172610-212207 GCA_018584345.1 Thuja plicata
GAAGGGAGATGTGTTCGTGGTTCCAAGGGGGTTAGTGCATTTTCAGCAGAACGTTGGGGCATCATATGCCACTACAATTACTGCTCTTAACAGCCAGCAGCCCGGTGTTCAAGTGGTTGCATCTTCCATCTTCGGGGCCAATCCTCCCATTCCTCAAGATGTATTAACCAAGGCATTTAATATCAATGACAAACAGCTCAAGGAGTTGATTGCTGGACAAACCTCTTGACCTGCAATGCCACCTGTAGGGTATTGATCTTTCGTTGTAGCTCAAAATTGATAGACCATTCTGGAGAGATAAGATACCATCTTGTCTCTCTTCGATCTTACTTCATTTGATTTATTTCTTTCTTTCAGGCCAAGCTGAATAAATACTTCACTCGCCTTCGTCGAGGCTGAATTGAAATGAATTTAACACATTATTTGTTTGAAACGATACTGATTTGTGCGTCTATGCGGTCAATCAGCTTTTCTTGATTCCTATTCTTTACATATAATTGTAGTTATATTTTTAATTGAAGTTTTAGGATATTCTTGAAATTGTTGACATTATGTCTAAGTAGATATACTCTCCTAAGTCAATACATTGAAATGTGCGCACCTTAGATTTAAAATTATATTTTTCAATCATGTAATTAAATCTTGTAAATAATCTTGGGATGAAGATGATATAGATGTATTCTTCTTCTTTTCGTACATTTGAGATGAGAGAGGACTAATATTTCTCATAAATGTGTTGAATATTCCAACATAACAAAATATTGTTATTTTGGCTGGGCTTGTCCCTCGGTTCCTCTGTTCTGTGTTTGGGGTTAATGTTAAGTTTATTATTTTGGTTTGGTTGAGCCCTGCGTGGCTTAGTGACAATATTTTTGATGCTACTCTTGATAGCAATTACTCTGGTTTAATCATTTTGAGTAGAACTATTACTTTTGTTTTTGATAGAGGCAGAACTTTTGGTGTCTGTGATATCCTGCTAAATTGCTATAAGCTGTGACTAGTTCCATTAATATGCTGTTAATGTGCTACTAGTCCTCTGTTTCACGGGCCAGCACCCTCTTGTTGCTTTTTCTATCAAAATCAAAAACAAAATATGACATAGAGTTTTTGTTTACTCACTTATTACTGAAAAAATAAAATGAAATTTAATAAAATTTAATTTCAAATTTTTAAATTGTAAACCATAGTTCTATAGCGACAAACTTATCTTCACACATGAGGATTGGCTAAGCTGATTTTAGTAGAAAGTGGATTTAAATGTGTGTAGAGGTTTAATAAACAAGTGAATAGGGTATATCAATCAATGTGTTGAGGTGAATATAAGAGATAATGAATAATTATATAGAAATGTCTATAATGGTTAGCTACGTAATATGTAGCAAGAGATCCAACTTTGAACAAAATTTAACCATTTTTCTAATATAGCAATTTTTAGAAAATATTTTCAAATTTAACATTTTCAAGAATAGATATGAACTAACATTAAACTTTCCCTCACCTTGACCTACAAACCCTAAAGAACTATTTTATAAATGGTTTTATTCTTTGCATCATATTTGCACAAATTTATTTGTGTATAAAGTACCAACTTCCTAAATAATTTTTTATTTTAAAATGACAATGAAGAATATGACTAAATGTGCTATAATGTATTATTACAACATTTGAATGAAAAATTAAAATATCATTTTAGTGGAAATAAACTACTAATTATAAGAGACCACTTGTAGTTATTAAAAATAATATAATTTTTAGTAGGTTTCCCTCATTTAGAGATGTCAATTTCTATATTCAAATTATTTTGTATCATAATATCTTTTATCTTAAATACAACTTCCACTTAGTCTTTTTACCCTTATATGTAACTTCAAAAGTCACACAAATTTTGTAAGTGTTTTACATTCCTCGAAAATTATTGTCCTTAAGAAGCTCACTAATTTGCAAGAATATCTTGATGATGCTCTGAAAATACTCCTAAAATAATATTGATAGTTAACATCTCATAAATAAGTGAAGGTTAATTATCTTAATGGGCAATTATAACATTAGAACACTAATAGACTTAGCTAAAATCATTAAAGTAGACATAGGCACTTGGATAATAATTACCTTTTGTTACATTTTGCTATTGTGAAGTGTGTCTATAATTTTCTTATTATAGAAAAAATGACTGTTTTAAGAATAAATAAAATATTATCCAAAGAATGATACACATTAGTATTGGCCAAGGGCATGATCTTTCCTCATTCTTGAGAAAAGCTTGCAAATGGTCTCCACCTTCTAAGGGTTAGTATAAACCTAATTTTGATGGAGCCTCGAGAGGCAATCCTGGATTGGCAGGAATTGGAAGTACTATAGATGATTTAGAGGGAAAGGAAATTACAAAGGGCAACAAATTTATAGGCAGAGAAACAAACAATTTGGCGAAACTTGAAGCCTTTATGGAAGGCCTAGCCCTTAGTAATCAACTAGATATCAAGAATCTGGATATTGAAGGGTATTCTGCTATTATCATAAATGCCTTGAGGAAGGGCTCTCTCATGAATTGGAGATTGGACTCTCTCTTATCATCTGCACTTCTCTTGTGTGAATTCTTTGATAAGATTACTATAAACTATATATATAGGGAAGGAAATGGACATGCAAATGAGCTGGCTAATTTAGCTATTGACAACCATTATAAAATTTCTACTGACTCTAAGTTTCTTACTTAGTAATCCCATCATGATGTAGGTAGATTTTATTAGATGCCTAGAAAAATAAAGTATGTATCTATAAGCCCTTAACTCCTAATGATTAATCACTCTTAAGAGCCTGACCCATCCATGATTATTGCGGAGACTTTAATCTTAAAACTCAGCATCTCCCTTTTAACCCCAAATTAACCAAAGGTGACCTTTCTAATATCTTTCCCATTGTTTGTATATTTTTGAGGTACTGATATTGAGTGGTTTGAATGAAATTTTATTTGGACCGTATAAAGATACTTTATATGATGAATCCTTGATTTGAGTTTTCTCATTAATGAGAACTCTCTCTTAAACATTATTTCTCAAGTGTGGAAAACTTACACATTGAAGTGGAAAAGGAAGGCATTTATTGCATTTGCTCCCTGAGTTGTCCTTTATCATGGGAGCACTAAAATCATGTAGGTAATCTGCTATTTTCTCAAGGTCAGTATGTGGTAAGGTTAATTATTAGTGTGGTATTATTGATTAAAGAATGATATCCATATTAAGGAAGGTAAAAAGCATTCACTCATTTTAAATATAGCAACACCTCTACGTTTGAAAGCTTCAGAAACCAGGGAAGAGAGCTGATGGAATCTAGGCTCATCAAATTTCTGCTAAGTGATAGTAGAGATGTGACCTTTTGTGGCACTATCAAACCAGAGCGTTGGAACAAAATGCTAAACCCTCTCACAACTGCTAGAAGAATGGCCCTAGAGAGAAGCCTAGGAGATGGATACTTTGATAATGAATTCAAATTCTAACCTAATGGCAATATTGTTGGACTATTTCTTTCTCTAGCCACCTTTGTAGGATATAAGAAGGCATAAATTATTTAAGTCACTAAGTTAGTCTTTGTAGAGGATATCCTGGGCGGTCTAGAGAAGATGGTAAACGGTATTAGTAAGCAACTGATGGTCCCATTTCTAGAGACTACTATGAAAAAAAAGATTGAAAAGCTCAAAGATATTCTGAATTGCCAAAGGGTGCTGATGATTATTATTAAAGATGAAAAATGTTTCAATGCACATTGGCTAGAGATGAACCAGAATCTGTATTTTTTGTTCGAGGAACTACTGAAGGAGAAAGTGGAAAAATATTGGCTTCTGAATTACTGGAGAAATCAGGGTTATGATATCCCCAACATACTGGAGGAGACAAAAATGGAGAATTTCCACATTCTGGCTCCTGCAGTTAAGAGATGCTTGAGGCAAATGAAAGGGGGCGTCTAAGGAAGATGTGGCAATAATAATTGTTAAGAAATACAAAGGTGAATGGAACTATGACCTGCTTCATAAGGATAAGAATGTATAGAATGATGCAGCCTTTAGGATTTTTTGGTTAAAATTTGGTTGTAACTCGACAGTTAAAATAATAGTATAAATAAGGGTCTTATAAAACTAATGCTATTAAGGATTTTAGAACACATATGTTATTAAGTACTCCAGTATAGACATTTTTAAAAGGATTATGTGGGTTTGAAACTAGATAATTAACAGACTAATAAGAATGTTATACAAATATAACTTACTTCATTTGTTATATAATGGATTTAAAAAATATTAATGATTAGGAATTGCCTGTATATGGGTCTATTGAGGTATTTAGCTGATTAATTTGCTTTCACAAGTAGATTTTGAATAACATAGGGTTTAAGGAGGAATTTATTGATGATGCCGCTCAGGGGCATTTCTATGATAGATTACAATGTTATCTAAATGCCAACAATAAATTTTAAAGGTTTTTATCTAGGTGTTTTTTATTCTAATACTGATTAACACATTACCTAGACTAGAGTAGATTTGTTGGTATAGATTAAGATTTAATTGAATAGTCTTTCTTCATATATGGATAAATTGATATTTATTTGCTAATTCATTAACGCATTAACATTTTTAAAGGAAAAACAACCTATGGATATATAAATATTGAGAATTAATTCTATTGCAAAAACTAAAGATTACTATGTGCCCATTTCCTGTCTCCTTTTGGCATAAGATTATAAATATAGAACACTAACGAGCCTAGTATATGAATCATTTTGGATGCGGTGTCCTTAAATCCCTTGCAAAGATGAGTGATTAGGTAAGGCCTTAGGTCTCTTTTAGACTTTAGTTGTTTACAAGTTTGGTTTTCATGTTCCTAATATAAGACTTACTAGCATTACCAACTGTTGTCGTCCCAATAATTGTCGTTAACTATCTTAGAAGGAACTAAAAGGTCCTCTTGGTTCCTTTTTATTTCCTTGCTAAGATTATCTGCCCAATCCCTCCCTACCTTACCACCATGATATCCTCCATTAAAATAAATAGCGCCAAAGCTCATATTGCCTTCAATGGCAAAATTACCACTGATTGTCTGAAAGCAATTATGTTATCTACCCACAACTTGCTTGTGAGTGTTGTCTACAAATGACTAGGTCTCAAATTTATTACCAACACCAAGAAATATAGGCTAAATATAGATATCCATCCAATGTTTATCTCAAGGGCCCTCCAGGTTGACTCAGGGAAGGAGGATATAGGGCGCCTGTGTAGAAGGATCTTTAAAAGGAAGTATCTGCATAACCTAGGGAAAGTTATTCAGAATATCAGACTGAATTTGACCATCCCTAAAACTAAATTCTATAACTCCCCCACTATCGGGGGAGTTCCTGTTACTGTATTTCTAGTGTTCCTCACTGAGGAACCTGATTCTTTCAAGGAAACAAAACCTTTTATAAAAGGAATCTAGATTTCCTTCTCATTTTCTTTAATATCCGCCATCCTATGATTGAGGAATGGTTTACAGTTTACATTTTAGAGGATGATGTGGAAAACACTAAGAGAGATGGCTTTAGCAAATATGAGATTCAGGTGTTGGGGGATAGTATGATCTAACATGTACAAATGATCCCAAGAAATCCTAATTACCTCTCCAAATAAATTTTCTATTGAGTGATGTGTTTTCTTGATAGATCTTTTATTTAAATCCTCTCACATTCTAATATCCAAAGGACTCCGTAAGCTATCCCTGAATAGTACTCTCATATGTGTCTCTTTGTTTATTCTTTCATATGAATAGTTAACATGTGTGTCATCAGAGTAGGAATGGAAAATGGATTAATCACAGGTGTGTATCTAATAATATGGTGATAAAGCTAACTTTTTCTAGTAGGCCACACTAGTACGTTTCATCTCTGTTTCTAAAATATTATGTGGAGGTAATTGAGATTGGATTTGGATTATGAAAAATATTATTGATTATATTATATATGATTATATTTATATATAAAGACAGGTTTATATGTATACATATACAAGAATAATACTATTTGAAACTCATTCTAATATTGACAAGTCAATCTTATAATCTCTAAATTGTTAAAATGCAAGCATTAGAGATGACAATTAGATTTTAATATTCTCTTTGAGTTAGAGTAGCGGGTATTTTACTTCATAACCCTATAATGAGGATCTTTGTTTTATCATGCCATTAGTAAACTTTAAACATTGTTTTGAGGTAATGAGGCTCTATTTTTAAAAATAAATCTGGGATATGGAATAAATTGTGCAAAGGGCAATGCCAAGTTTTTTACCCCACATCTTAAACCAACTCTTAGATAAGATCTACAATTTAAAATACACAAGAATGGTCACATAGAGATGTAGATGATCTTATTGTTAGTTATTTTAGTTCAAATAAGTGATAGTAATGATAAGGTGTCTTCTTTCAAATAGGAAATTTTGGTTTTTCTGGATAAAATATCAAAGCACATGTAACCTTATACTAACCATCAAAATAGATAGATGAAATCTAATTGTATAGTCAAAAAATGGAAGCACTTCCATTGTAGAAATTTTTAGCCTTCCGAGTAAGTGGTTTGGGGTCATGACAAGCGCCTTGAATGGGTTCCTAATCTTGACATGGCTTCCCCCCTATTATTTCCCTCTTTCCACTCCTATTTAGCCTAATTTCTATATTATGAACTGCAAATTGGTGATTCTGGGATTCAGGGTTAGGGTCGACCTTTTAGGTCTATGTCAACCTCAACCGTGACCTAGGTCAGGGTCAACCTCAACCCTGACCTAGGTCAAGTTTTACCTCAACCTTTACCCAGGGTTTAGATCCCGGGGTCTCACAGTTTTTGGAGGTCGGCCTTTGCAAAAAGTATTTCCTCCTTTCGGGTTGGCTGTTTCAGGTTTCAAAGCGTTGATTCCTAAATTATATTTAATATAGGTCCTCTCCTAGGGGTAAAGGCTTTAATGGGAATTTAATCCTCCTATGTAGGCCTCCTTAGAAGATTGTGCCCTAATTTCATATAAAAGGGAATCTTTCTCTGTCATTTTCTCTAAGTGATACTAAGCGATATTGAGCATAAAAGGAGAAGTTTCAAGCATCCATTGTTCTACATATTTCCAAGTTATCAAGGTGTTCAAATCTTCCTCTCAAGAATTCATGTTCTCCATTGAAGATCAAGGATTCAATCTCTCAAGCCTTTGAAGGGATTAGGTGCAAACATTCAAGATTCATCATTCAAAGCCTAGATCTAGCCATCATGGTGGTGTGATCTTCCTTCAAGGTCCTTTGTGCATCCTCAAGAATCTTTCATCATCTCTTCAAAGTGGATTTCAAGAATACAATCATGGAGGTTTATGGTTTCTAAAGTCCATTTCTTTCATACTTACATACTTGCATACATTTGAATTTCAATTACATATCTATGAATATCATAGCTTCATTGTTAGATTCAATTGTACTACTTGCTAGCATTTTGTACTTTATTGATTTCAAGGTTAATTCCTAAATCAGGGTTTTACTAAGGCAAACCCCTCCCCCACAACAAACAATCCTCTTTTTCTTCTAGGTACAGGTTCAAAATAGTTGATTTGAGACCAAATCTGGATACCCTTTTCAGCTTTCTTTCAGACGGCGCAAACAGATTTTATGTCAAACCTGTGTAGGTCAAGGTTGACATTATTAGGTCAGGGTTGACATTTGTGGGTCAAGGTTGACCTTTTCCATAAGATGACATTGGAATGAAAAAATATTTATGGGTTTTGTTCGTCTCTGCATTCTGGTTTGGGATCAACTGTCAATTTTTCTAGAAACAGTCTATAGACCTCAGAAAATAGCATTCTTTGATCTGCAATATTTCAAGGTTAGTACATTTTTCCCATTCCTTCAATCACTGTCATATATCATTTATATACATATAATTAACATAATTTAAGGTATCTCCTTTGTTATTCTCCTTTCAAAATAGTTGATTCATTTGTGCATTAGTCCTTCCTTGGGGTTGATCAACTTGGATCTCCCATTTGTGCATTTGGGAATAAAAGAGGAACATCTTATCTTCTCCCTAATCACAATTGTAATACACAATCAATACAATTCAATTAAATATAAAATAAAGTAAAGGAAATCAACAATTAACAATCAAACTACATCACTCCACGATTCCATCCTTTACATTTTGGTAACACATTCTAAATATATGCGTTACATATAGAAGATTTGTTACTACTATGCATGCTATTGCTTTTCCCATTCATAAATGTCTTAAGTTCATTCATAATGGAGAAGTCAAAATGATTAATCATAGTTTGTTCCAACCTTCTAGGCCTAGAGATTGTGCTACTCTCGATTTTATTTGGCCTTCATTACCTACCTCATGTCCTTCTCACCTTGATCATCTCTTTCGCTCCTATCAAGCTTACAAACATCACAAAATTGCTGAGTTAAGTATGCCTCGAATTGATTCCAACCGTGGTCTTTTGCCTACTCCTACAATATCTCCTTTATCTATTGCTTCTAATAAAATGGATCAAACTCCTACTCTTCCATTACAACCTATTGAGAATCCTCCTATCAAACCTATGAAGGAACCTATTATTATTCCTCTGAGTTCTCAACATGTGCCAAATAAAGTTAAACATAACAAATCTGCTAATGAACATCGTAAGAAGCATAGAGCTAATGCTAGATCCTGTGCTTCTATGATTCAAAACTCCTTACCTACCTTTGATCAACCTATGCCTGATGCATTGGATGTTAATATTCATGATGTTGAGACGAATGATTATGATGATCCTATTCGCATCTTGGATCCCATTTCAATCAACCTTGATGAGGAGGACACTCTTGATGATCCTATTGATCTTAGTGATGAATATGAGACCGTTGATCTTGATAATGATTTACCTCATATGCTTTCAACTCAATTAACAATTACACCTAGTAATGAGCATTGTGATTCTCAAGAGGATCCTTTCTTGGAACTGGCTATCATTCCTACTGTATTGGATATAGTCCCTCTTGCAAGTTGCCCACCTACCCTAAATAGCATAAACCAAGATGGGGAGGGTTGACAACATGCTTGATTGGCTCATCCTTTATGGTAGCCCTTTTTTGTGTTGTATGTTGTATTGTGCTTCCCCCAAAATGTGTTTTTCTAAATGTTTGTTAGATTATTTTATATGACCCTTGTTACTCTATTGGTGCAAGGTGATAAAGGAATCAGAACTATTGTTCAATTCCTCTATATGTATCTACATTATTCTATATGTTGTTTCATGTTATGTTGTACTTGTGCTATTGTTTGTAACTGTGTTCCTTGTACAATTTTCTCGGATCTATGACATGGTAGCACTAATTCTTTTTGGTCTCCATGTTGTGGTCCGAAAAGATTCCTCTTCGGAATTCTTAAGTTTCTTTCCTCCTTTGTGATTGTAGTTCTACTTTCTTTGGGGAATTATGTCAATTCATTTGTAATAATATTATATTTCTATGTACATGTTATCTTGTGATCATACTAACCCCACATTAGGTAGATCCCTCTTGTGTTCTTATGTATGTTTATGTTTTATTTCCCTTTATTTGTCTTCCTTTGGGGGCATCTCACAGTGGAAACGTAATCCGTAGAGTTGTTGATGTTTTCGTTAAAACCATTGCTCCTATTAGAGTGTTAGCAATGAATTTAATGTGGGGGCATACACTCTACTCACTTTTTGCACACATGCATGTTCAAAATAGTTTCCAAGATTTAAAACTTTTCCCTTTATGGATTAAAAGAAACTAATCCTTAAAGCATAGTCATTTTTACTTTTTAGGATCTCTTGATCCCTATAGTTTAAATTTACATGGATCTCTTGATCCCACCATTTTTCAATTTACAATGATTTGATCCCTTTAAGAACGGATCTCCCTGATGGGTTGACTAGTGAGTAGCCACATTCACTAGGTAGTTCAATTCCATCTTTCTAGTTACGCATTTTATGTGGTTCACAATGAGACATAAGTTCTCATTGGGCGAGCCAATCACACCTTTCTTTCTCTCTCTTTAACTAGGTGATGTCTCTCTTATCATGATCTTAGAGTTGATAAAGACTTAAGTCTCTTGGGGGCTTGAGGGTTTCTTTATCCCTTTCTGGTTCTAATAAAGATTGTCTTTTCTGTATATTCTTCTTTACCAAGAGTTTGTGTTGAGCTCATACTCTTGCTAAAGTGGGGGCTAAATGTATAGTCAAAAAAATGGAAGAACTTCCATTGTAGAGGCTAAATGAGGCCTCTTATGTGCTAAAAGAACATCAACAAGCTAAATGAGGCCTCTTATGTGCTAAAAGAACACCAACAAGCTTCTTTCCATCAACTACGAATTGTCCTCTATAAAATCAGCCTAGAAATTAAGATGGTTTAATGCTTATTATCGTCAAATGCAACTACCTTAGCTTTACCTCTTGCCAATACCTTCATAATTGGAGTTATAAAAGTCATTTTTTCATCATTTTTTGGGTCACAACCTCATACCTGCAAATTAACAGGAAAAATAAAATCCAAATATTTTCCATCATAGTTGGCTCACTTCAACACAATCTTACTTTTCTATCATGTCTTTCCAAGACATAATTGAGCTTCAACCTGAGTTTCACCCAATTGACCTTTGTATCATCTTTGATAGAAATCTTTTAGAATTTACCTCCTCAATAGGTTCTATTACCTTCTCTTGTGGAACAACTCCCACTTCAACATGACCTTATAATACATACAAGGTGTCTATCTTACCTCCCCAAGAAATTATTAGAGTCCCTTTCTTCACCTTCCATTTATTAGGCTCAAACATGATTTCACACCCTTCAAAAGCCAATTGTTTAGCTGAAATCAAATTCTTCTTCAACTATGCAAGATATCTAACATATTTTGCTAGCCAACTATTCCATTTTTCAATTTTAGAAAACATCCCCTTTTCCCATAACATTATAAGAAATATTTATCACCAAGAAAAACCTTACGAAACTTACTAATTTGTAAGTTTCGAAAAACCTCTTTGTATGAGGTGGCATGAAACAATGCTTCAGAATCAATCACCCAAATATTAATTGTAATTTCTTTTGATGTAGAGGTATTTTCACACCACTTATTCAACTTGTTCATCAAATCAGCATTTTTGGTTGCCTTGGAAACATTAATTTTTACAGAAGGGGATAAGTACCGACCGAATGGATTTGAGTGTTTTTCTCTCAAGACTATCCCAAGCTTCATCTGACATGGCTGCTGGTTTATTTTCTTTACCATACAATGGATGCGACAAATCTTCTACATATAAATAGTCCTATTTTTTGTATCTTCCATGACTCATAATTATGGCCATTAAAATTTTTGATCTTTCCTTCAATTGAAATTTCTCCCACTCAACTTGAATCTTCCTTAATGAACACAATCAAGCATAACCTTCTCTGATACCAATTTTTAAAACTAGAAAATGAATTTGAAATAGAATTCAAGATTTGAAAAAAAATACAAAATACCAGTTTTACAATGGTTCGACGTAAAAGGCTATGTCCACTCTCAAGCAAGAATATCAATTATTGTGAATTGTATTTTGAATACATCTAATATAGTAATAGCTTTATTTTATAGGAAAATATTATCTGGAATATGAACAGGAAAAAGGTATAAAGGGAAAAAGATGACTGTTGGGTTTCACATTTACAAGATTGGCATGCTAACTATGTAGAGGTGATGTGGAGGCATTTGAGAAGTGTTTATTCAACAATGTGTTTTCTTGTTGAAAAGGTTTCTTCAATGATATATGGTGTGGTATAACAATATTTAATGTTTCATCTTTGCACAATAAGAAATCTAGTATAAGACAAACTATGAATTATGAAGATAGCTTCTTTCTATCCAAAAAATGATCTTGTGTTTGCAAAATTTTGTCGCCACTAACCTTGAACCAGATTGTGTACTAAAAATATCATTCATTAATCTAAGTACTATCTCACGGTTGAGAAAGGATTGGATCATTAAAAATTTCTTAGCAATTGAAATCCGGTCAATCTCACTGTAAATTGTTAGTGAATCCATTTAAACAAGTGAATCTATTCACACTACTTAAAAAAGGCATCTACATGAGCTAACTAAAAATCATTGCCAACAATCAACCATATATTTGGATACACAATATAACCAAGATAGTTTATATATTGAAATTGAAGACATGTTAGCAAAATAATGCAAATGGACCAATAAAACTATGCCGTGTAGATAATCTATGGTACATGTGTTTATTTGGGATACTAGTTATATTAGGAAAAAGGGATAAAAATGTGAATCAATTCTACGATGATCATAAAAACATCTGTTGAGGGTTGGAGATTCTAGAGATAGCATATAATGGGGGAGTAATTTGTGCATTGAAACTTTAGCTATTTACAAATTACATGGATTACAATTAGGAATTTGATGCATGAGATGTTGATATTAGCAGTAGGCCAGGAGTTTCTTATAGGTCATTAAGTCATGATCCTTTTTCTTAGCAAAACACAAAAAATGTATCATATATTAATATTTTCAAAAAATAGTACATATAAAAAATTTAATGTCTGAAACCTAAATGGTAATTATGGAGGCAAGTTCAAGCCTATGAGGGATCCTTATTCAACCTCAAAAAGTAGAAAAGAGAGACATGAGCTTGATCCTATAAGGAAAAATGCATGCATCCATTACTAGGCCTCAAAAATCTCTAACAAAAATGTGAAAATATTAAGCTTGGAGCCTAATGAATTTTGATGCTAGAGAAAAAATCAATAAGGCGAGAAACAAAGCCCAATTCCCAAAGTTCTCCTTACTAGAAAATTATTAAGCATGTTGCACTAAAATATTTGATCTGCACTCTGAGACTTAGAAGCTAAAATAAAATAAGTAACACTCTAGTGGAAGGTACCAAGAGTGCTAGAAAACAACTATAGTAGGGATGTTATGATAATTTACAACAAAAGAGGGAATGAGTTCTGATAGTCTATTTTCTTTTATTTAAAGGATCAACTCCAAAATAGCATCTAGTACGCTAGTTTCCTTTATAATTTATAGCACACCAACTAATGCCCTACTACATTTGAGAACTAAAAGAGATGAGATGGAAGTGATGGAACTGTGAATGAGAGGTTTACATTTTCTATGTTGGGTCACAGTAAGATACAAAACCAAAACAGAAGGATCTTTCAAGTGGAAAAATAGGAAAAACTAGGGATTAGCAAGTCTTAGTAAAGGAAGAACCCTTTTCCATATTCATTTATTCAGTTAGTTGATCCTTTTCTGAGAAGAGAATCATATTGAAGACTGGTAATAAATGGAAAAATTCCCACACTAGGAAAATTTTCTCTTCCTCATTTAAGTCTAAAAAAATATTTTCCAGTAGATCTACAAGTTGAACAGGTTGTCTAAAGAAATGACCAAATTCATTTTTAAATTTTAGGAGGCTCACAATTTCTGAAAAAATATAGTTTAATTGCCAGTTGTGCACCTGGTTGGTTGTCAATGCATTGATTATCAATTGAGTCACCTTCAATGTGTAGAGGTTATCAACATTATTAGCCAGAGAAAGTCTAGTGTCATAAAGAAGATCTTGGACTTCTCCAAAATTATTTGTTGTAAAAGGTAATCTGATTACCTTCCCAATATTGAACTTCCTTGAATGATCCCTAATGACACAAGCAATGACTGAATCCATAGATTTCGTCTCGAGGAACCATCAAAGTTCATTTTGTGAAAAATAAGATCTAGAGGTTGTCATTTGATGTTTAATCTTGCTGACTATTTTAGAGAATTTAAAAGGAGGTTGCCTTTAAATGGTAGAGAAATACGGGCCCATTTAGTGAATATATTAGAGTTTAAAGATGTGTACAAGGAAGAGAGAGATTTGATTTTAATTGTGTAGGCAAAGACATTCTCTAAAATGTGGTCTTCGATCTTTTCTATTATTTTCTTGGTTGAAGGCTCCTTGTTTCTAAAAAATTGCTTGTTCCTCTCCCACCACAAGCTACACAACACTATAAAAGGGGAAGCTTTCCAAAAAAATATACAAAATTAATCTTGGTGAAGAATGGGCCACACTTCTATCATAGTAGATAAATAATTAGGTATGTGGGTTATCCAATTTAATGTCTTGTAGTCATTTTGAGAAAGTCTGTGAGAATGAACATTGGAGTAGTATATGGTCTGTTTAATTTGCATGTTCTTTGCATAAAATACAATTGAAATATTGAGATATATCTAGTTAGGCTAGTCTTAAAATGGTTTTAATTATATTATTAAGACATAATGATACAAAATCCCCCTTCTTTGGAAGAATGTTGTCATTCCAACAGAAAGAGAAGGCTCTAAATTTTGAGAAGGGTAATTGAATCTTAGTGATTGGTAGCCTTGTTTGACTATGTAATGGCCTAATTTACTTGGAGAACAAATTAAAAAATTCAAGTCATTTAATAATATCATTTTCTTTGGTTGAAAATTTATATAAGGGAACTTTTATGTTCCAGATGAAATGGAAGATGTGAAAATTCTTTCCAGCAAAAAGAGAAAATGCCTACCTCATGTGAGATAGTGAAATAGTTTCAAACTTGTAAGCCCCAAGATTGTTAAAGAGTATATTTGGCCCATTGAAGATGAATAGGAAGGAAAATTGGAAGTTTTCCATCGCAAGAGTCATTTCAAAACATTTCTTTTTCTCCATATACTATAACCCATGGTATATATGGAAGAATAACATAGCTACTACGAGCACTAAAGTTCCACATGATAGATACTTTTGGAGGGTTTAAAAGGGTGAATATTATCTTTGGATAGTTGTTGTCAAAGTATTTAGCTTGATTAACTTGGGATCATTTGGAGAAGAGTTTAAAATATAAGCTCCAAGATAACTTTTCTCCAAGTTAGAAATTTCTATCATCGAGTTTATGAATGTCTAATCCACCTTCATTTTTGTTTTGCAAATGGCTTCGAATGAAATAAGAGAAATTTTTTTCTTATTATCTATATTATTACCTTTCCACAAAAAATATATCATAGGTTTTTCCAAAGAAGCAATGACCACCTTTGGAGTGATAAGTACTGACATTATGTAGTTAGGGATGGAACTCAAGACTGATTTGATCAAAAGAATTATGCCTGATAATGAAATTCATCTAGATTTCCATGAAAAAATTTAGTAGTGATAGAGGAGAGAGTATCTGACCAATATGAGGTTTATTTGATCCCTGGAAAGAAGGAAACCCCAAGATACTTACAAGGAAAAGTTTTCTATTTAAAACCCAAAAATTATTGTAGGTAGCTGCTGACTGAGAGTGATGTATTCAAAAGGAAAATTTTAGATTTCGCTAGATTAATTTTTTTATCCTGATGCCTTTAAATATTTTTGAAGAGTGTGTTTAATGGATATACATCTACCACTGCAACAATAATAAAAAGCAGAGTTTCATCCACAAACAATATATGGGTTGGAGATAAAGTTGTGTTTGGAACCACCATACCTTATGAAGCATTAATGGACTAATATGAAAAATAAATCTTATAAAGCCTTATATCAATATGATGAATAGATGAGGTGACAAAGGATTCCCTTGTCAAAGTCCTTGAGTAGAGGAAAACAAGCTACAAGGTTATCAATTTACTAAAACTTAAAATTTACCTTGTGAAACGCAAGACTTTATCCATTTACACCACTTCTTATCAAAGCTTATTCTATGGAGGATCTAAAGTAGAAATTCCAAACTTACTTTATCATAGGATTTCAACATATTGATCTTGATAACCATTTAAGATAGATTATAAGAATGAATAGAATGAAATAATTCATGTGTTAGCAATTCTCCTTCCAATGTTTCTCTCCTAGTGACAAACCACCTTGTTTAGGAGAGATAATAAAAGGTATCATGATAAAAAAATATTGAAGAGATTAAATTGATTAAACATTGTTTTTTTCTTCATAGATTCTTCTAAAGCTAAGTAGATATCAAAACCAATAAAATCTCAGCACTTTAGGAAAAATAGTACAAAAAATCTATCTTGTCTCGGATCCTTATCTAGAGACAATGAGAAGAACACTTTCTTCACTTCTTCCAAAATCAAATGATAGGCAAGGAGAAGATTGTTTTGAAGAGATAATAGCTATGAAATATGGTGAATAATTGGAGAGGAGAATAAAGGAGCATTTAGTTGTTTATGAGATGAAAGAAGGTCTAAAAAGTAAGCTACAACTTCTTGAATTTTAGACTCTTCTCTAATAGCTTGACCATTTGTCATTGATTTTTATAATAATGTTGTAGTGTTGTTTAATCTTGGATGAAGTGTGAAATAATTTTGTGTTCCTGTCTCTTTCTTTTAGCCATACCTCACGACACTTTTGACTCTAGAAAATTTTCTCTCTTAATAATGCTTCTTCTAGGCCCCCCTTGTAGTTTCTTTTGAAGCTCATAAATTTTTAAGGATATGCCATTATGTGTAATGTATTTATTTATAACATTTAGCTAATCTTGAATAAAATCTTCTAGTGGAAGTTTTTTTTTAAATGAGATAAATTCCACCCCCTAATCTATTCGTGAGAAAGCTTAGTTTCTTTGCTAATTTAAAAATTTGAGAGTTGGGAACAATATGAGCCTGGATCCACCATTGTTTTACAATAGGTAGAAAAGTTGGACCTCTCAACTACATTTGTTTAAATTTTAAGTGTGATTTTAACTTCTATTCTGGCACACCCAAAAGGATATCAAACTAAAGGGGATAATTATTTGAAATCATAAATTAGTTGAGGATTGTGGTGTCATAGCAAACTTTTTCTAGGATCCAAAGAGGATTAAAGAAGAATCTATCTAACCTTCCGACAATATGTATGAATCATTTCTACCATTTTGGCCATATTACTAGACCATTAGAAGGGAAACAATCATTGAGTCCATTTTGGGATAAAAATTTATTGAATTCTAGTACTACTTTAAGAGGCGGGTAGATACCTCCTTAATTTTCATTAGATGATAAGATTGCATTAAAATCCCCAACAAATAATATTTTTTTATTCCCCTGACTTGAAATAACTTGTGTCAAGGACAACAATAAATTTTGTTTGCTGGTAGTTTTTTTTTCCATAAATGTTGAAAACAAATAAGGAAAGTTCAAGTAAGTTATACTTTACCATATCCAATTTGCAATAGTATTAAGTAGAGAGACTTGAACTTTGGAGCTTTTCCATGGGATTTCCAAACATCCAGATGCCTCAATAGGATGGGATTGAATTGTTGAGCATAATTTCCAAGTTTTTTTATAAATCTTTACCATGCTCTGCTGAAATATTTGTCTCTTCAAGTAACACAATTTCTACCTCACAAGAATCTAATTGAGTTTTGATGAGGTGTTTCTTTCTAGGGGCATTAATGCCCCTAATATTACAAGACAATAACTTCATTGATTTTTAGTTAAGTGGTTAGTTGTCCTTGATCTGGTTATTAAATCCAAAATTAGGATAGAAGTTTCTTCCTTTGATTTTATTGATTTGAAGGTGGAGTCTAAGGTTGATTGAATTCTTGCATTTATTTCATCATTAGTTATTTTTCTCTTTAGGGGAAGCCATCTATCTTTCTTAGTAAGTGTACAAGAAGGGTTTCGGGCCTTACTGCTGATTGGAAAATGGATAACTCCTGTGAAAACATAAAAGTATCTCCTTCTTGTACATCATTCAACATTACATCATTTGGGTCATCATTCTCCTAGAGCACTTTGTCAGTCAACTTTTAAACTATTTGTTCTATTTTATTTAAGAGTATGATTTCAACTATTATTACGTAGTTCTCTTCCTAGAGGTATTCTTGACAATATGATTTGTTTCACTACAAAATTAGCCTAGAAATTAAGATGGTTTAATGCCCATTCTCGTCAAAAGAAACTACCTCAACTTTACCTTCTGCCAATACCTTCGTAATTGCAGTTGTCAAAGTCATTTTTTCATCATTGTGTGGGTCATGACTTGGTACCAGCAAATTAATAGGAAAAATAAAATTGAAATCTTTTCCATCATAGTTGGCTCTCTTTAACACAGTCTTTAGTATTTTATCATGTCTTTCCAAGACATAATTGAGCTTCGACCTTAGTTTCACCCAAATGACCTTTGTATCATCTTTGATAGAAAAATATTTTGGAATTACCTCTTTAATAGGTTCTATTACCTTCTGCTGTGGAACAACTCCCACTTCAACATGACCTTATACTATATACAAAGTGTCTATCTTGCGACCTAGAGCAATTACTAGATCCCCTTTCCTCATGTTCTATTTATTGGACTCAAACATGATTTCACACCCTTGAAAACCAAATTGTTTAGCTGAAATCAAATTCTAGTCAACAATTTCAATTTTTCAATATTAGAATTACATCCCCTTTGCCCATAACATCATAACCAATATTATCACCAAAGAAAAACCTTGCCAAACTCACTAATTTGCAAGTTTCTAAAAACCTCCTTGCATGAGGTGGCATGAAATGGTGCATCGAAATCAAGCACCCAAACATCAGTTGTCATTTTTTCTAATGCTGAGGGTTATTCACACCACGTACTCAACGTGTTCATCAAATAAAAAGTTGTGGTTGCTTTGGACATATTAATTTTTACAGAAGGGGATACATATGACCGAATAGCTCTGAGTGTTTTTCTCTCAAGACTATCCCAATATTCATCCAACATGGCTGCTGGTTTCTTTTCTTTACCATACAATGATTGCAACAAATCTTCTACATATAAATAGTCCTCTATTTGCATCTTCCATGAATCATAATTATGGCCATTAAAATTTTTGATCTACATTGCTCCCACTCAACTTTAATCTCTCCCAGTGAACATGATTGAGCATAACCTTCTCTGATACCAATTTTTAAAACTAAAAAATGAATTTAAAACAGAATTAGGGATTTGAACAAATACACAAAACACAAGTTTTACAATCATTCACTAGAAATGGCTACGTTCACTCTCAAATAGGGAAATCCTTTATTGTCAACTGTATTTTGTATACATCTAATGTAGTAATAGCATTCATTTATAAACAAATATTATGTAGAATATGAATAGGCAAAAGTTTTGGAGGTAAAAACATGCCTATTGGGTTGCACATTTACAAGATTGGCATGCTAACTATGTAGAGGTGATGTGGATGCATTTTGAGAAGGGTTTCTTCAACAACGTGTTTGCTTGTTGAAAAAGGTTTCTTCAATGATATATGGTGTGGTATAACAATATTTAATGTTTAATCTTAAGATAATAAGAAATATCGTACAAGACAAAGTGTGAATTATGAAGATAGCTTCTTTCTATCTAAAAAATGATCTTGTGTTTGTGAATCTCTGTCGCTGCTAAGCCTCAACCAGACTGTGTTCTATAAATAATATTCATTTCTCTAAGTACTAGCTCACAGTGGACAAAAGATTGGATCTTTAAAACTTTCTTAGCGATATAAATTTTGCCAATCTCACTGTAAGTTGTTAGTGAATCCATTTAAACAAGTGAATCCATTCACACTACTTTAAAAAAAAGGCATCTACATGAGCTAACTAAGAATCATGGTGAACAATCAATCATATATGTGGACACATGATATAACCAAGATAGTCCACATATTGCACTTGAAGACATGTTAGCAACATAATGTAAATGGACCAATAAAACTATGTCATGTAGATAATTTATGGCACATGTGTTTGATTGGGAGACTAGTTACATTAGGAAAAAGGGGTAAAAAGGTGAATCAATTCTAAGATGACCATAAAAACATCTATTGAGGGTTGGAGATTCTAGAGATAACATATAATGGGGGAGAAATTTGACATTGAAACTTTAGCTATTTGGACATTTCATGGATTTTAATTACGAATTTGATGCATGAGATGTTGACATTAGTGGTAGGTAAGGAGTTGGTGATAGGTCATTAAGTCGTAATCAAATTTTTTTTTTGTTTTGGGGAGGAAACAAAAAAAGAAAGTTAATGTCTAAAACATGAACAAGAAATATGGAGGCAACTTCAAGCCTATGAAGTAGCCTTACTCAACCTCAAAATTTACACAAAAAAGACATGAGCTAGAGCCTGTAAGAAGAACTACATGCATCAATTACTATGCCTCATAAATCTCTAACAAAAATGTGAAAATATTAAGCTTGGAGCCTAATGAATTTTGATGCTAGAGAAAAAACCAATAAGGCGGGACATAAAGCCCAACTCCCAAAGTTCTCCTCACTAGAAAATGATGAAGTATGTTGCACTGAAATATTTGAACTGCACTGGGAGTCTAGGAAGCTAAAATATAATAAATAACACTCCGGTGGAAGGTACCAAGAGCGCTAGCAAACAACTATAGTAGGGATGTGAATGAGAATTGAAAACAAAAGAGGGAATGAGTTCTGATATGTTATTTTCATTTATGTAAAGCACCGACTCCGAAATAGTATCTAGTACGTCACTTTCCTTTATGAGTTCTGACACACCAACAATTCCCTACTGCATTTTGGAACTGCAAAGAGATGAGATGAAAGTCATTGAACTGTGAATGAGAGGTTGACATTTGCCATGTTGGGGGGGTGAAACTACCCTGCAAAAGGGAAATAAAAGAAGCCTGCAAGCGAAAAAAATAGGAAAAAATAGGGATTACTGTCTCAGTAAAGGAAGAACCCTTTGCCATATTCTTTTATTTAATTAGTTGATCCTTTGCTGAACAGAGTATCACACTGCAGACTTGTGATAAATGGAAAAGTTCCGGTACTAGGAAATTTTTCTCTTGCTCCTTTAAGTGTACAACAATATTTGCCAGTAGATCTGCAAGCTGATTAGCTTGTGTAAAGAAATGACCAAATTAATTTTCACATTTTAGGAGGTTAAAAATTTCGTCAAAAATATAGTTTAATTTCCAGCTGTGCACCTGTTTGGTTGTCAACGCATTGATTATTAATCGTGACTCACCTTCGATGTGTAGAGGTTATCAACGTTATTAGCTAGAGGAAGTCTAATGTCGTAAAGAAGAGCTTGGATTTCTCCAAGATTATTTTGTTGTAAAAGGTAATTTGATTACCTTAGCAATATTAAACTTCCTTGAATGATCCCTGATGATACAAGCAACACCTGAATCCCTTGAATTTCCTCTCGAGGAACCATCAAATTTCATTTTGTGAAAAATAAGATCTGGAGGTTGCCATTTGATGTTGATTCTTGGTGACTATTTTGGAGCATTTAAAATGAGGTCGCCTTTAAACGGTAGAGAAATATGGGGCCATTTAGCCAATATCTTAGATTCTGAAGATGTGTACAAGGAAGAGAGAGATTTGAGTTTCATTGTGTATGCACTGACACTCTATGAAATTTGGTCTTCGATCTGTTCTATAACTTTCTCGGTCGAATGCTCCTAGTTTCTGAAAAATCACTTGTTCCTCTCCCACAAAAAGCTCCACAGCACTATACAAGGGGATACTTTGCAGAAAAACATAAAAAGGGACTCTTGGTGAAGAATGGGCCACACTTCTAACATAGTAGATAAAGAATTAGGTAAGTGGGTTATCCAATATAATTTGTCTTCTAGCTATTTCCACCAAGTCTGTGAGAATTAACATTGGAGTAGTATATGGTCTGATGATTCTGCATGTTGTTTGCATAAAATACAGTTGAATCTTGAGATATACCCAGTTGGGGTAGCCTTGAAATGGTTTTAATTCTATTATTTTAGAGACAACCATACAAAAGCCCCCTTCTTTGAAAGAATGGTGTCATTACAAAAGCCCCCTTCTTTGAAAGAATGATGTCATTCAAAGAGAAAGAGAAGTCTCTAAATTTATGAGATGGGTCATTGAATCTTAGTGATTGGTAGCTTTGTTTGACTGTGTAATGGCCTAATTTACTTAGAGAAGAAATTAAAAAATACGAGTCATCCTATAATATTAGTCTTCTTTGGCTGGCAATTTATGTAAGGGAACTTTTTTGATCCTGATGAAATGGCAGATGTGAAAAGTCTTTACAGGAAAAAGAGAAAATACCCCCGCATTGGAGAGAGTGAAATAGTTTTAAACTTTTAAGCCCCAAGTTTGTTGAAGAATATATTTGGCGTATTGAAGATGAATATGAAGTAAAAGAGCAGTTTTTTTATCTGAAGATTCCCCCCAAAACATCGCTTTTTCTCCATATTTTATAATCCATGATAAATATGGAACAATAACCTCTCTACTATGAACACAAAAGTTTCACGTGATAGATAGATACTTTTGGAGGATTAGAAATGGTGAATATTATCTTCGGATAGCTGTTGTCCAAGTATTTATCTTGAATAACTTGAAATTATTTGGACCAACACAACTTTCTCCAAGCCTTATATTTCTATCATCGAGTTTGTGAATGTCTGACACATTCATTTTTTGTTTCGCAAATGGCTTCTAATGAAATGAGAGGAAGTTTTCTCTTATTATCTATTATCTATGTAACATTTCCAGAAAAAATCTATCGTACATTTTTCCAAATAAGGAATGACCACCTTTGGGGTGAGAAGTACTAACATGATGTAGTTATGGATGGAGCTCAAGACTGATTTCATCAAAAGAATTATGCCTGATAATGAAATTCATCTAGATTTTCATGAAAATAAGTAATATAGGAGAGGATATCTGACCAATATGATGTTTTTTTAATCCCTTGGAAGAAGGGAACCCCAAGATACTTACAAGGAAAAGTTTCATATTTAAAACCCAAAAATTATTGTAGGTAGCTCCTGACTAAGAGTGATGTGTTCGAAAGGAAATTTTTTTTAATTTCGCTAGATTAATTTATTATCCAAATTGCTTCAACGTTGTTTTGTTCTTCCTAGATTCTTTTAAAACTAAGTAGATACAAGAACCCCTAAAATCTCAGTAGTTCAGGAAAACTAGTACAAAAAATTTATCTTGTCTGGGATCCTTATCTATGGACAATGAGAAGACCACTTTCTTCACTTATTCCAAAGTGAAAGGATTGGTAGGGAGAAGGTTTTTATGAACAAGTAATAGCTATGAAATGTGGTGAAGAATTGTAGAGGGGACGAAATGAGCATTTAGTTGTTGATGAGTTGAAAGAAGGTCTAAAAGTAAGCCACAACTTCTTGAATTTTTTATTCTTCTCTAATAACTTGACCATTTCTCCTTGATTTTGAAAATAATGTTGTAGTGTTGTTTAATCTTGGATGAAGAGTGAAATAATTTTGTGTTCATGTCTTCTTCTTTGAGCCATACCTCATGAGACTTTTGACTCAAGAAAAATTCATCTCTTAATAACTCTTCTTCTAGGTCCCCTTGTAGTTTATTATGAAGCTCATAAGTTTTTTTGGATAGGTCATTATGAATAATGTATTTATTTATAGCATTTAACTAATCTTGAATTAAAATCTTCTCGTGGAAAATACTTTTAAAATGAGATAAATTCCACCCCTTAATCTATTCTTGAGAAAGCTTAGTTTCTTTGTTAATTCAAATATTTGAGAGTCGAGAACAATAGGAGCCTGGATCCACCACCATTTTAGAAAAGGTATAAAAGTTGGATCTCTCAACAACCTTTTTAAAATTTTGAAGTGTGATTTTATCTTCTATTTTGGAACACCCAAAAGGATATCAAACTAAAGGGGATAATGATTTTAAATCGTAACTTAGTTGAGGATTGTGTTTTTACAAAAAACCTTTTTCTATGATCTAAAGAGTATTAATGAAGAATCTATCTAAGCTTACGACAATATGTATGAAGCCTTTATGCATGTTTGTCCATATTACTAGACCATTAGAAGGGAAACAATCATAGAGTCCATTTTGGGATACACAATTATTGAATTCTAGTACAACCATAAATTTGCATTAGATGATAAGATTGTATTAAAATCCCCAATAAATAATATTTGTATACTTCCCAAACATGAAATAAGTTGTGTTAAGGACAACCATAAATGTTGTTTTTTGGTAGTTATTTTTTTTCCCATAAATATTGAGAACAAAGAAGGAAAGTTAAAATAAGTTATACTTTACCCATATCCAATTTGCATTATTTTATGTAGAAAGAGTTGAACCTTAGAGATTTTCCATAGGATTTCCAAACATCTAGAAGCCACAATTCGAGGGGATTTAACCACTGACCACAATTTCCACCTTTTAAGAAATCTTTACCATGATCTGTAGAAATATTTGTCTCTTGAAGTAACATAATTTCTTCCTCACAAGATTCAAATTGAATTTTGACAAGGTGTTTATTTTTAGGGGCATTAATTCCCCTAATATTACAAGACAATAGCTTCATTGAGGTTTAGGAAAGTGGCTAGTTGTCCTTGACCTGGTGATTAATTCTGAGATTAGGATAGAAGTTGCTTCCTTTGATTTTCTTGATTTGAAGGTGGAGTCTAAGGTTGATTGAATTCTTGTGTTTAGTTCATCATTAGTTTTTTTCTCTTTAGGAGAAGCCCTCTATCTTTCTTAGTAAGTGTACAAGAAGGGTTTTGGGCCTTACTAAATGTTGATTGGGAAATGGATAACTACTGTGAAAACAAAGAAGTCTAACCTTCTTGTACATCATTCAACATTACATCATTTGGGTTATAATTTTCCTAGAGCACTTCATTAGCTACCTCTTTAACTATTTGTTCTATTTTATTAAAGAGTATGATTTACAATATAATTTCATAGTTCTCTTCCTAGAGGTATTCTTGAAAATAAGATTTGTTCCACTTGGAATGTAGTAAGTCAAGCTGATGTTGTTTATCCATTTTTGAGTCTTCTATATGACCATTTGGTTGGGAAAACTTGGGACAATATTTATTTTTGGCGAAATCATAAAAGTAGCCTCATGTGGAGGGAGATGGGATTTTTTTTAGAAGTTGTGGAAGCCAAAAGTTTCTTTCAAGACTTAGTTATGTCCTTTAAAGGGCTACTTTCTAGAGAGAAATCATACTGTTTTAGCTCGTTAACTCTTGGAGATGAGAAGATGTTATATTCATAGAAAAAGGGCATGTATAGTCCATCGGAGGGGGTATCATTGGAACGTTTGATGAAAAGTATTTATTGAATGGTAAAACTTGTGGTTATTTTGCAACTTTTCTCTGACAAAAATAACCTCTCTCTGAATTAAATGGTTGTCAGTTTGCATGGTTAATTTGTCTATAGATGAGGGTAAAGGAAAAAAGAAACCTGATTCCTCAATGTTTAATATACCAGGAAGACCCAAAGTTTCATTCATATTATTTAATCCTTGTTGGATTGAGCAATCTATGTTCTCTATAGTGGTCCCATTAGAAATTATTCCTGATTTAGAATTGAATTATTTTTGGCAGTCATTATTTTATGTGGTAAGACTTCCTAGAGGATTATTAGGATAATGCTCATATACACATGAACCCTCAAATTATGTAGCTAGCATCAAATTATCTTTGTTGATGGTTAGCACTCTGTCTAGAGTGACTTTCTTGGAGGTGTTAGTAGAACAATCCACATCTATGTGGGATCCCCTAATATATGTATATAGCACTATGTTTGAGTTCAAAATATTGACTATGATTTGATTGAAGGGTGAAAAGGTTGGATTTAAGGTTGGATACTTGTAGACTTTGATATAATCTCATGTGTGGTTGTTACATGCTAAGGTGAAATGACCTAGAAAATCTTGTCTTGCAAAAATTTAGGGAGGGTCATTTATTACCAAACTTTGATCATGAATATCGTTCTTGGAGTAAAGGGCTAGAGAAATTGGGAATGCTTTAATAGTATCGAAGAGAACATACAAAAACATGTATAGTTGGCAATTGTCAATAGATTTGAGATCATGAGATAAGAAAATCTCCAAAATTGATTGTTGATAATTTTTAGAATATCTAATTCATGATATTATAATGGGAAAGTTGGCAAGGTATTCTAAAATAGAAGGTATTTTTTAGTCATGGACAGAGGTTAAAAATTTGGGGACAATACATGTGTTTAAAGACCCAAACCTTCCATGAACCATCTTTTATGTTTTTTTGTGTTTCATCTCTATTAAGTTTGTTTGAAAAGATAACTATGAAAAAACCACATACATTATCTATGTTGAAAGCATCATGAACTCATTGCCAATTAAGAGACATCCAAGAGGAGAACTATGACTAAGTAGGGGAGAAATCTCAAAACTTGCCTATTAACGTTCTTGATCGAAGCTCAATCGATTACTAGAGAAGGTTTGACTCTAAGAATGTGATCTTGACTTTTCCTAATGTTGTTTGTAGTCACTTATTTGCAGGGACATTGAAGCTTCTAGTGGCGGAAGATTTTGATCACTTTTGCGAACCTATTTTTTGATGTCATATTGGATTTGAAGAGACCTAGGGTTTTGCTTGATATAGCAATTTATTCCTCTTGGTTCTTGTTCTCTAATTTTCCCATAAACTTTTCTTGTCCTAGGGATGTCTTTGAGCGACGTGAGAAAGATTTTATACAAAATCTTTTTGGAGAGGGCGTTGCCTCAAGGGCATATTATTAGGAAAGGATAGTGGATGCAGCCTAACACATAATCCATAAAAGGGCTAGGATGAGAATCGTGGCCTCTAAGTCTACCACTAGACCAAGATATGTGTTCCTTATTGTAAAAAATGTATCTCAAACCAGAATCTCTAAATTGTGTGCCATGGTTCCTAAGGTTTCCTATTATAGGATGCACATTGCCCGTACCTGAGAGATGATGGGTATCGTGAAATCTAAGTCCAACATTAGGCCTCTGCAATCCATGTGTCGTGTTGGCGTAGTCGACTCTGGAAGCAGACTCTCTGAACCCTCCTTGGGTCTGAGGGTGTCCCATTGGAAGACATGTTCAACCTCCACGATCCATGTTAAAAGTGAGAGTGCCTAAAAGAGTTAGTTGTCACATTAGATCATAACCATTGATGAATAGAAATAATATAGAACACATGTAAAATAATAATAATAAATATAAATAAAATAAGAAAACCTTAAATATATTTCATGTTTTAATTATCATTTAATATTAATAATGGTCCTTATTATATTAGTATCTAACATTTCAAAATAAACACTATTTTTTTCATTATCTTTATAATTAAGATATTTCGGAAGAAAAAGATTTGTCGTAATAACATGATTAATTACGTCTAGAGACGGACAGCAATCTTCATGGTTGGGTGAATACTATAATGTTAACACTAAAGCAACACAAGTGCGAGAAGAAACGTGGATAAGAATTCAGACATCAAATTCCACATAAGTATGCTAACGAAGTTTCGCGTGACAAAGATTTAAGAAAAGTAAAGAACCGGTCATTAAATTTACAAATAATCTATCAGATTCGGTAACTGTGACGGTATCAACGCCTATATTTTTATGTCTTTAGAGACTATAAAATTGAAACTATTCATCACATGGTAGACTGAGTCATTCCTTTCTCTTACGTAGCTATGACGAAAACCACTTTGTAAACCATTCAAACGGACTCATCCCGCGTACCATTGACTAATTCCTGTAATTGTTCAAACGAAAATCTATCCACCGTTTTTTGAAAAAGTATTCCAGATTATGCTTTTCTTAAGATAAACAAATATACTTCACCGCTCATTCCAACGATTTCCCCTATAAAATACCTCCTTTGGGCATGCTCAATCATATCAAGCTCTCCTTTTCCATTTCTCATACCGTCCAACATTCTTGGCCAATTGGAAATGAAAACTTCCGCAACAATGATCAAGGCTTCCCTGAGCTGCATGTTATGGGTTTCCATAATCTTGAGCATTAATGCATCAGACCCAGATCCTCTGCAGGATTTCTGTGTTGCTGATATTACTCAATCCAATGTGAAGCTCAACGGTTTTGTGTGCAAAGACCCAAAGGATGTGAAAGCATCGGATTTCTTGTTCAAGGGACTTTCTACTCCACTCTCAACCAGCAATAATTTTGGTTTCAATATCACCGCTGGTAATGTGGAAACATTCCCGGGACTAAACACACTGGGCATATCAATGAACCATGGAGTTTTTGCCCCTGGTGGTTTGAATCCTCCTCATATTCACCCCCGTGCTACTGAGATCATATTTGTAATGGAGGGCACTGTTTTGGTTGGTTTTATCAGCACAAATAATGTGTTATTCTCACAAAAGTTGGAGAAGGGAGATGTGTTCGTGGTTCCAAGGGGGTTAGTGCATTTTCAGCAGAACGTTGGGGCATCATATGCCACTACAATTACTGCTCTTAACAGCCAGCAGCCCGGTGTTCAAGTGGTTGCATCTTCCGTCTTCGGGGCCAATCCTCCCATTCCTCAAGATGTACTAACCAAGGCATTTAATATCAATGACAAAGAGCTCAAGGAGTTGATTGCTGGACAAACCTCTTGACCTGCAATGCCACCTGTAGGGTATTGATCTTTCGTTGTAGCTCAAAATTGATAGACCATTCTGGAGAGATAAAATACCATCTTGTCAATCTTCGAATGTTCTTACTCCATTTGATTTATTTCTTTCTTTCAGGCCAAGCTGAATAAATACTTCACTCGCCTTCGTCGAGGCTGAATTGAAATGAATTTAACACATTATTTCTTTGAAACGATACTGATTTGTGCGTCTATGCGGTCAATCAGCTTTTCTTGATTCCTATTCTTTACATATAATTGTAGTTCTATTTTTTATTGAAGTTTTAGGATATTCTTGAAATTGTTCACATTATGTCTAAGTAGATATACTCTCCTAAGTCAATACATTGAAATGTGCGCACCTTAGATTAAAAAATATATTTTTCAATCATGTAATTAAATCTTGTAAATAATCTTGGGATGAAGATGATATAGACGTATTCTTCTTTTCGTACATTTGAGATGAGAGAGGACTCATAAATGTGTTGAATATTCCAACATAACAAAATATGACATAGAGTTTTGTTTAGTCAAAAAAAAAAAATATGAAATTTAATAAAATTTATTTCAAGAGGATTTTTTCACCTTGCGTCCATCTCTGCATTTCCGTCCTTTGCACATACAGCAGTTATTGCGGGAAGTAGCTTAGTATTTATGGCTCCGGCCACTTCCCACAAAGCAGTTGATGCTGGTGTTGGTGTGGTTTTGGATAGCAATGTCGCCGCCAAGCAAACGCCCCCGCAAGTTTGTACCCAAAGTATTCCACGAGGTATGGCTTAGCTTGACATTGTTTTACCCATTAATGAATTCAATGGTGCATGCACTTGGCTTGAATCGCACACCCTGATTGGCTATTTTCGTGGTCGCAACCCCCCTGAACATGTTCTCAAGGACTGGGTTGCGAAGAACTGGACTCCTCACGGAATCCGCCTAGAAGACATTCAGAGCCTTACTAAAGGCTTTTTCCTTTTTTGCTTTTCTAACCCCTCCCATGTGGAGGCTTTCTTTACCAAAGGTCCCTGGAATATCAGGACCTCGCTGTTAATTTTCCAGCACTGGTCTTGTGACTTCTCTATCTCTGATGACAAGAAGCTCAAGGTCCCAGTGTGAGTTGAGTTCCCTGGTCTCCCCTTACCTTGTTGGCCTTTCATTCAAGCCATAGCGCAAAAGCTTGGTAGGGTTATATGTCTCAAGCATGTTCGTTTTCCTAATCCGCGCCCTGACAAGAGGCTTTGTGTTGAGGTTGACCTTTCTAGGGACCTTAAAGAGTCCATAGAGATTCAGGTTGGTGATACCACCTTCACCCAGAAGGTGCTCTATCTTAACCTTCCTAATACTTGCTTCCGATGTCAATCAGCGAAGCATAAGAATAAGGACTGCCCTCTGGTAGTGCCTCGCTCCGAGCCTACTCCCAAGGATACTAATCCACAACCGGTTGAGGCTGGAAAAAAAGAAGCTGGAAAGAAAGAAGATGGCAAAAAAGATGAATGGGTCACTGTCGGTCATCGTAACAAGCTCCCCAAGCAGCCTGTTTTGGCTCCCACCTCCCATCCGCCACCCGTTGATAACACGGTTTTTTTGGAAACCCCTGTTATCAAAGTTTCAAACCCTATTGAGCAGGGGAAAAATGCTTCCATCGCCCAAGTTTCTGTTCCTGCAGTCAGCTTGCCTTCTTCAGCTGCCAAAATTGTTCCCTCTAGTTCCTTCTGCCGCTCTCGTAGCCCTTCTGGGCGTACTGAGCCAATGCACACTGGCATGCAGAACAAGCGGCGTAGTATTTCTCTAGATTTTCCTGGGTCTAGTTTTGTCCCAAGGTATTTGTCTAATAGTTTTGCCTCCCTTGGGGATGAGGATGGAATGGACGACACTGTTATTCCATGAAGTACATCTCTTGGAATGTTCGTGGGTTGACAGACCTTCACAGAAAATATTTTGTCAGGGGTTTTCATAAGCAGTTTTGTCACCTAGATGTTTTATGCCTCCAGGAAGTTAAGATTTCTGGTTTCATGCTTGATGCTACTTGTAAAGTTATTTGGCCTAAGAGCCTTGCTCTCTGTGCTCAGCACGAGGCTGGCCGAGGCAGAGTTGTTACTCTCCTCTCTCCTTGTTGGCATTCTCTGCTGGTTAGTCATGGTTCAGATCCCATGCAACGAGTGGTTTGGGCCACTTTTATTATTGAGAATCATTCCTTCAGCATAGTTAATGTTTGTGCTCCCAATTATGCTGTTGAAAGATCTCACCTTTGGCGGTGGCTTGCGGATTCTTTGCCACCTACTACTTGGCTTGTTTGTGGGGACTTCAATATGGTAGAAATGGCAGCTGACAAGGATGGTTTTCTACCATTTTGATGGACAGCTGGTGAGAGAGAAGCCTGGTACTACATGCATAATAAATTAGGGCCTTTTGATCCCAATGTGGGTCGTTGCCATTCTGATGGGCTCTGGCACACTTGGTCTAATTACAGGGCTTCTTCTAATAGAATTCATATAAGGCTTGACCGTGCCATGATCTCGACTCAATCTTTTTTTTCCTTCTCTGATAAGCAAGCCTTACCTGTCCTTCCTCTTGTTGATGTGACCTTGTCAGACCACTATCCCATCCAATTTAATATTGTTTGGGAGAAAGCTAAGGCTAGGCCTCCCACCACGCAATTCTACTTTAATACTTCTGTCCTTCAACATCCTGCCATTGTGGCCCACATTCACCAGGTTTGGAACCTAGAGCCTGGACCCACCTACTTGACAAGTTGGATTCAATGGTGGAATGATGTCCTCAGGCATACGGCTTGCTTTTTACGCATCTATGGCTAACAATTGGCCAACTATCATCGTAGAGCTTATGATGCCAAAACCAAAGCCTTGTGTATTGCCACTGAATCCCTTGCTCAGGACCCCTTCAATCAAGAGTTTCAATTCAATCTTGCCAAGTTATGTCATCAGAAACAAGTGGCCAACAACCATGCTGCCAGAGGAGCCCAGATCAAAGCCAGGCTCCACTAGTTAAAGGTTGGAGATCAAGTCTCTAAAGAGTTTTTTACTACCCTCCATCCTCGGCATACCAGTATGGGCATAGCCAGAATCTGTGAAGGTTCTTCTCTTTTCACGGAGCTTCATGATGTTTTGCAAGCCTTTGTTCGCCATTATGAACAATTCTTTGCTACTCAAGGCCGCTCCCTTGCTAGCGAGAAGGCTCTCAAGGATTGCATCGTGGTGGTTCCTCAGTGTCTCTCCCCTGCTCAGCGGGTCTTTTGTGACCAACTGCTGTCCCTGCAGGATCTTCAAGAAGCTGTATTTTCCATGGTTGATGACAAAGCCCCTGGTTATGATGGATTTCCCTATGAGTTTTACAAAACCCTATGGGATGCCATCGGCCTAGATCTTCACCAAGTTTACCTGGAGGCCTTTCATACCCAATCTCTTGGGGATATCATCAATCAGGGGAATATCAAGTTCATTCCCAAGTCTGGGGATCCTGAAGATATTTTCAACTGGTGGCCCATCACTCTGCTCAATGTCTCTTATAAGATCATTGTGAAAGCTTTGGCTCTTAAGATCCGACACATGCTTCCGCAAATTGTTCGGCCTGAACAAACAGGGTTTATTAAATTAAGATTTATTTTGACAACATCATTGCTATTTGGGAAGGTATGGAATGGGCTCGAAAGTCTAACCAGAAAGCCCTTTTTTCTCAAAATTGACTTTGCTAAAGCTTATGATCGTATTGAATGGCATTTTATCCTTGCTATGCTTCACGCTATGGGTTTCAGCCCAAGATTTCTTCAATCTGTGCAGATGATCTTCAATTATGCCTCCGCCTGCATTACCATCAATGGTCGATAGTCTTCCAACTTCAGTCTTTTTCATTCCATTCCCCAGAGCTGCCCTCTAGCAGCCGAAGGGTTTGGATATTTTCTTGCTCATTCCATTTCTATGGGAAATGTTAGGGGAATCTCCTTGCTGAATTCTTCTCAACAGCTAGTCAATGGCCATTTCGCCGATGATTCCTTCCTCACCTTGGTAGAGGATGAAGAGAATATCAAGGCATCCTTGCAGTGTTTAGACACTTTCTGCCTAGCCTCTGGCTCTGCCATTCAGTGGCACAAAACCCTCTATTACAAACAGTCAGCTCTTCCCGCGCCTCCTTGGCTTTCACAGTTTGGTTGGACAAAAATTCAGCATGGGGAGATATTCCGATTTCTGGGTATTCCCTTTGCTTTTCAAGGCAATCCTACTGTTCTATGGAATGCAGTGCTTTCTAAGATTGAAAAAAATCTTACTTAGTGGATCACGAAGCCACTTTCCCTCACTAGAAAATTCTAGATCTGCTCCAAAGTTATGGCTACTAATCCTCTTGTTGGGCCCCCTCCAAAGCCTCTTACAAACGGCTCGAGAAACTTCTCTGGGATTTTCTTTGGGCCTCTGGTATTGATCATCAGGGCTTTCATAGAGTCGCTTGGGACTTTTGTTGCCTTCCTAAGTCCTCTGGCGGGCTTGGTTTAATTGATACCCAGAAGCAAGGACATGCTCTTTGTGCCAAGTGGATTGTGCGTTGCCTCTCTAGTGATGAATCCTAGAAAATTCTTCTTCGGCACTGCATTTCCTCAGGATTTCCTCTCCACAAGCCTTCCTGGAAGGGGATTGGCTTTCAAACCCTTCTGGTTATAAGGGATTCTGTTTAGATTTAGGGCACTTTTGTTGCCAAAAGTATCTGGAGAGCCTAAGAGTCTATCAAGCCTTGGCTTCGGTGGACTGGAAATGGTTTTCGTGATGGTCTTTCTTTCAACTAGCAGGACATTTGGTGGTCTCTTGTTTTTTCCCAGCAAGGGATTCCTCTTGCTAGAATGCAAGGAGTTAGTGCTCTTCGGTTCCACAAGCATGGAATTTAGACCCCTAAAGATGTCTTTTCCAGAAGCACCATGAGTCTTCGATCCTAGGATGATCTCAAAGTTCAATTTTGGCTCATCCGCACAGATCGTCTGACTTTTGACTTGCTGGTTTCTGCCATTCCACCTCACCTCTTGCACAAATTGGGAATTCAGTCTGTTAGACCATGGTGGAAAGACTAGAAGTGGTATCCTGCCACTCCATTCGCCAGTTACAAGCCGAAACTTGGGTATTCTTGGCTTATGCCTCATTTTCCCATGATTGATTCGCTCAATCACCGCTGGCATCTTTCCTCTTCGCAGAAGAGCTGGGGGTGGAGATTTTGCATCATTTGGGATGCTGTTACTGAGCCTAAAATTTCTCATTTTGCCTGGTGTTTGTTATACAAGGGCTTGCTATTGGGAGCTCGGCTAAGACATATGTGGGTCCCTTACCCCAAATGCCCTTTTTGTGGTCACTCGGAGACTCTCATGCATATTTTCTGGTTTTGTCATCATGCTCAAAATTACTGGAATTAGATTGATGACTTTTTGGCTCCCTTCAGGCTAGAACCCTTTTCTTGGCACATGATTCTCCTTGGTGACTCTCCCAGAATGCCTTCCCAGTTCACCCAGATTTGGCATTCCTTTCAGCTGGAAATTTTATTTACTTTGTGGAAAGATAGAAATGCTATGCTTTTTTCTCATAGTTCTCGGGATATTCATGTTTCTCTTTTTGATAAGGAATGTATTTGTAATAATGTCATGATGTAGATTTAGGTGCAAGCTAACAAAGTGGCCTTAGAGGTTGCCCACTTATAGGAGTTGCTCCAGCACTGGGGCAATGCCCCTTGCACTGTTGCCCAAGGGCCTCCCGATTCTCTCGCAGCTGATCATACGCCGCCCAGGGGGCGACGTCGTAGCCGGAGCTCCTCTGCCAGACACTCCAGGACCCCATGGCAATGGCGTCGCTGCTCCCCCTCCCTGCCTCCTCAGAGGGATGCGGGTTCTGGGTGGCCTCCTGTGCTTTCTTCTACTGCTGTTGCTTGGCCTTCGGCCTCTACTCCTGATAATCAGGGAAAATTCCCTCGCCTGGCACTGCTATCTCGCCCAGGCGGGAGGAAGGAGAAGTTGAAAAAGAAGATCCTGCAGATGGCTGGGCCATCCTTGATCAAGCTCCTGCACCCACTATTTGGGGAAAACTAGATGATAGAGATCCTCCTCCTTCTTCTGCTACTACTCTCGCAGCCTAAGAGGCTCTGGTTTTATATTTTTTTGATGAATAGATATTTGTTTCCGGCCTAGGTGCCGTGTGAACTTGTGGGGTGAATTTTTTTGCCCTGACGCTTTTTTTGTGAATTTTGTTCTTTAATATTTATATTAATAGTAAAGGCCTCTATTCATCAAAAATTTAATTTCAAATTTTTAATTGTAAATCATAATTATGTAGCGACAAACTTATCTTCACACATGAGAATTTGCTAATCTGATTTTAGTATAATGTGGTTCTAAATGTGTGTAGAGGTTTAATAAACAAGTGAATAGGGTATATCAATAAATGTGTTGAGTTGACTATAAGAGATAATGAATAATTATATAGAAATATCTATAATGGCTAGCTAGGTAATATGCAGCAAGAGATCCAACTTTGAACAAAATTAAAGCATTTTTCTAATATATCAATTTCTAGAAAATATTTTCAAATTTAACATTTTGAAGAATAAATATGAACTAACATTAAACTTTCCCTCACCTTGACCTATAAACCCTAAAGAACTATTTTATAAATGGTTTTATTCTTTGCATCATATTTTCACACATTTATTTGTGTATAAAGTACCAACTTCTTAAATAATTTTTTATTTTAAAATGACAATGAAGAATATGACTAAATGTACTATAATGTATTATTACAACCTTTGAATGAAAGGTTAAAGTATCATTTTAGTGGAAATAAACTTCTAATTATAAGAGACCACTTGTAGTTATTAAAAATAATATAATTTTTAGTAGGTTTCCCTCATTTAGAGATGTATTTTTACATTCAATTTATTTTGTATGATAATATCTTTTATCTTAAATACAACTTCCACTTAGTCTTTTTATTCTTATATGTAACTTCAAAAGTCACAGATATTTTGTAAGTGATTTGCGTTCCTCGAAAATTATTGTCCTTAAGAAGCTCACTAATTTGCAAGAATAATTTGATGATGCTCTTAAAATACTTCTAAAATAATATTGAAAGTTAACATCTCATAAATAAGTGAAGGTTAATTATCTTAATGGGCAATTATAACATTAGAACATGAATAGACTTAGCTAAAATCATGAAAGTAGACATAGGCACTTGAATTATAATGTCCTTTTGTTACATTTTTATATTGCGAATTGTCTCTATAAGTTTTTTATTATAGAAAAAATGAGTGTTTTAAGAATAAACAACAGATTATGCAAAGAAAGATAGACATTAGTATTGGCCAAGGGCATGATCTATCCTCATTCTTGAGAAAAGATTGCAAATGGTCTCCACCTTCTAAGGGTTGGTATAAAATTAATTTTGATGGAGCCTCATGAGGCAATCTTGGATTGGTAGGTATTGGATGTACTATACATGATTCCGAGGAAAAAGGAAATGGCAAAGAGCCACAGATTTATAGGCAGAGAAACAAACAATTAGGCAGAACTTGAAGCCTCGATAGAAGGCCTGGCCCTTAGTAAACAACTAGATATCAAGAATCTGGCTATTGCAGGGTATTTTTCTATTATAATAAATTCCTTGAGGAAGGGCTCTCTCATGAATTGGAGATAGGACTCTCTCCTATCATCTGCACTTCTCTTGTGTGAATGCTTTGATAAGATTACTATAAACCATATATATAGGGAAGGAAATGGACGTGCAGATGAGCTGGCTAATTTAGCTATTGACAACCACTATAAAGTTTCTACTGAATCTAAGTTTCTTACTTAGTAATCCCATCATGATGTAGGTAGATTTTATTAGATGCATGGAAAAATAAAGTTTATATCTATAAGCCCTTAACTCCTAATGATTAATCACTCTTAGGAGCCTGACCCATCCATGATTATTGCGGAGACTTTAATCTTAAAACTTAGCATCTCCATTTTAACCCCAAATAAAACAAAGGTGACCATTCTAATATCTTTCTCATAGTTCGTATATTTTTGAGGCATTGATATTTAGTGGTTTGAAGGAAATTTTTTTAGGACCTTATAAAGATACTTTATATGATGAATCCTTGATTTGAGTGTTCTCATTAATGAGCACTCTCTCTTAAGCATTATTGCTCAAGTGTGGCAAACTTTAAGATTGAAGTGGAAAATGAAGGCATTTATTGTATTTGATCCCTGAGTTGTCCTTTACCATGGGAGCATTAAAATCATGAAGGTAATCCCACTATTTTATCAAGGTGAGTACGTGGTAAGGTTAATTATTAGGTTAGTATTAGTGATTAAAGAATTCTCTCCATATTAAGGAATGTAAAAATCATTCACTCATTTTCAATATAGCAACACCTCTGCATTTGAAAGCTTTGGAAACTAGGGCAGAGAGATGATGGAATCTAGGATCATCATATTCATGCTAAGTGATAGTAGAGCAATGACCTTTCGTGGCACCATCAAACCATAGCATTGGAACAAAATGCTAAACCCTCTCGCGGACAGTGCAGAAAGGGCCCTGGAGAGAGGCCTAGGAGATGGATACTTTGAAAATGAATTCACATTCTTAACTAATGGCAATATTGTCATACTATTTCTTTCTCTAGCCACCTATGCACGATATAAGAAGGAATAAGTTAAATTGAAGTCACTAAGTTAGTCTTTTTAGAGGACATGTTGAACGGTTTAGAGAAGATGGTCCACAGTATTAGTAACCAACTGATGGTCCCCTTTTCCGGAGACTACTATGAAAATAGAGATTGAAATTCTCAAAGATATTCTGAAATGCCAAAGGGTGCTGATGATTATTATTAAAGATGAAAAATGTTTCAATGCACATTGGCTAGAGATGAACCCGAATCTAGATTTTTTGTTCAAGGAACTACCGAAGGAGAAAGTGGAAAAACATTGGCTTCTAAAATACTGGAGAAATGAGGGTTATGATATCCCGACATACTGGAGGAGATGGAAATGGAGAATTTCCATGTTCTAGCTCTTGCAGTTAAGAGATGATCAAGGTAAATGAAGGGGGCGCCTGAGGAGGATGTGGCCATAATAATTGTTAAGAAATGAAAAGGTGAATGGAGCTGCGACTTGCTTCATAAGGATTAGAAAGTATAAGAATGATGTAGCCTCAGGGATTTTTTCAATTAAGGTTTGGTTATAACTCCACAGTTAAAATAATAGTACAAATAAGGGTCTTAGAAAACTAATGCTATTAAGGATTTTAGAACACATATGTTATTAAGTAGTCTAGTATAGACATTTTTAAAAGGATTATGTGGGTTTGGAACTAGATAATTAATAGATTGATAAAAATGATGTAAAAATATAACTTACTTCATCTTTTGTATTATGCCTTTAAAAAATATTAATGATTAGGAATTGCCTGTATATGGGTCTATTGAGGTATTTAGCTGATTGATTTACTTTCATAAGTAGAGTTTAAATAACACAGGGTTTAAGGAGGAATTTATTGATGATGCCACTCAGGGGCATTTCTGGGATAGATTACAATGTTATCTAAATGCCAACATTAAAGTTTAAAGGTTTTTATCTAGGTGTTTTTTATTCTAATACTGGTTAACACATTACCTAGATTAGAGAAGGTTTATTGGTATAGATTAAGATTTAATTGAATAGTCTTTCTCCATATATGGAGAAATTAATATTTATTTGCTAATTCATACACACATCAATATTTTTAAAGGAAAAATGACCTATGTATATATAAATATTGAGGATTAATTTTATTGTAGAAACATAAGATTACTATGTTCCCATTTCTCGTCTCCTTTTGGCGTAAGATTATAAATCTAGAATACTAGCGAGCCTAGTATATGACTTATTTAGAATGTAGTTTCCTTAGATCCCTTCCAAAGATGAGTGACTAGGTAATTCCTTAGGTCTCTTTTAGAATTTTTAGTTGTTTAAAAGTTTGGTTTTCATGTTCCTGATATAGGACTTACTAGCTTTACCAACCATTGTCCTTTTGGTAACTGCTATAAACTATCTTAGAAGGAGCTAAAATGTCCTATTGGTTCCTTTTTATCTCCTTGCTAATATTATCTACCCAAGCCCTCCTTTCCTTACCACCATGATTTCTTCCATTAAAATAAATAGCGCCAAAGTTTATATTGCCTTCGATGGCGAAATTACCACTAATTGTCTGAAAGCAATTATGTTATCTACCCATAACTTGATTGTGAGGGCTATCTACAAATTACTGGCTCTCGAATTTATTAGCAACACCAATAAATATAGGGTAAATACATATATCTCTACAATGTTTATCTCGAGGGCCCTCTAGGTTGACTCAGGGAAGGAGGATATAGGGCACCTATGTAGAAGGATCTTTAAAAGGTAGTATCTTCATAACCTAGGGCAAGTTATTTAGAACATCAGACCATATATGACCATCCCTAAACTTAAATTCTATAACTCCCCCACTATTAGGGGAGTTCTTGTTGCCGCATTTCTTGTATTTCTCACTGAGGAACCTGATTCTTTCGAGGCAACAAAACCTTCTATAAAAAGGAATCTAGATTTACTTCTCATTTCATTCCATATCTGCCATCCTATGATTGAGGAATGGTTTACGATTTACATTTTAGAGGATGGTGTGGAAACCATTGATAGAGATGGCTTTAGCAAATCTGAGATTGAGGAGTTGGGGGATAGTATGATCTAACAGGTACAGATGATTCCAAGAAATCCTAATTACCTCTCCAAAGAATTATCCTATTGAGTGATGTGTTTTCTTGATAGATCTTTTATTTTCTTGATAGATCTTTTATTTAAATCCTTTCACATTCTGATATCTAAAGGACTGGGTAAGCTATCCCTGAGTAGTACTTTCATATGTGTCTCTTCATTTATTCTTTCATATGAATAGTTAACATCTATGTCATCAGAGTAGGAATGGAAACTAGATTAATCACAGGTCTGTATCTAATAATATGGTGATAAAGCTAACTTTTTCTGGTAGGCCACATTAGTAAGTTTCATCTCTATTTCTAAAATATTATGGGCAGGTAATTGAGATTGGATTTGTATTATGCAAAACATCATTGATTTACATTAACACACACACACACACACACACACACACACACACACACACACACACACACACACACACACACACACACACACACACACACACACA
>MU227518.1:212257-222305 GCA_018584345.1 Thuja plicata
CACACACACACACACACACACACACACACACACACACACACACACACACACACACACACACACACACACACACACACACACACACACACACACACACACACACACACACACACACACACACAAACAAACACACAATATGTGTAAATATGATTGTATTTAAATATTTATATATAAAGACAAGTTTATATGTATACATATACAAGAATAATACTATTTGAAACTCATTCTGATATTGACAAGTCAATCTTATAATCTCTAAATTATTAAAATGCAAGCATTAGAGATGACAGTTAGATTTTAAGATTCTCTTTGAGTTAGAGTAGCGGGTATTTTACTTCATAACCCTATATTGAGGAGCTTTGTGTTATCATGCCATTAGTAAACTTTAAACATTGTGCCGAGGTAATGAGGAACCATTTTTCAAAAGAAACCTGGGATATGGAAGACATTGTCCAAAGGGCAATGCTAAGTTTTTTACCCCAGATCTTAAACAAACTCTTAGATAAGATCTTTAATTTAAACTAGAAAAGAATAGTCACATAGATATTTAAATGATCTTATTGTTAGCTATTTTTGTTCAAATAAGTGTTATTAATGATAAGGTGTCTTCTTGAATAGGAAATTTTGGTTTTTCTAGATAAAATATCAAAGCACATGTAACATTATACTAACCATAAAAATAGATAGATGAAATCCAATTTTTTTTTCCTTTGTTCTGTTGTGTGTATCTCTATTTTGAGTGATGCAGGAACTTTGAAGAAAAGATGCCAGGTACCTTATTGGAGAGATTAGGGAAGAAAGAGATTACACATGCTAAGATGATCAAATTTAAAGGAAATGTACTGTACTGTAAATATTGTAAAGTAACTCTGTATAAAATTTTAAAAAAATGGGTATGCCCCTTTCAGAGTATGTAGTATCTGGACTCACTCCTAGGCTAGATTAGAGGTTTTCTTTATTCGTTCTTTCCTACCAGTGCTCGCAGTGAACAAATTTTTTTTGTAAGGTTCTATATGATCAATAAAACTATTATGGATTCCCCCTTTACCTCTAAAAAAAAATCCAAATATACAATGAAGCTGTTATGCCCTGCATACCCTTTCCTGCATTTTGTGCACAAAATGTTGGGACCCCCTTTTTTTTTCATCTTTTCCCTTTTTGGTTTTCCCTTGCTTTATTTTTGTTTTTGGCTTGGTTCCTTATTTCTTCTAGGCTCTTCAGCTCCCTCTTGGTCTTGGTATCCCTTTTGTATTCATTGTTTCTTCCACGATCTATGTCTCAGAGTGTTGTCCCCAAGCAGATGATTCCTGATCTTCTTGGCCCGATAATCATTTTATTTGTTCTTCAGAAGGAGGATGACCGTCAAGTGTTTGTGGGTCTTGATCCCGACTGCCTACGTGTTTCTAAAAATTAATTTTGGTAATTAATGTGCTTTCCTAGGAATTAATTAAGGTATTTTACCTTTTCATTTTACACTTACCACAAACAAGTTACCCTTTGGCAAACTTTTCTTGAGAGAAAAGCGATTTGTTTTCTGAGAAAAAATGTTTGGGCTAGAAGGTGCAAAGGTGTGTTTGCCAAGTCTGGTGGAGTGTTTATGTGATAGAGTGAAGTAGTTATAGGTCCTTCCATTCAACATTTCAAGGTTCAGGTAGGCCCTTGGGCTTTTCTCTTTGTTTTCTTTCTATTTTATTTCTGCTTTGCTGTGTTTCTTCTATGTTTCATTTTTCTGTGTGTTTCCTATTGTTTTGCGTGGCTAGTTCAAATTTTTTTCTATGTATGTTCTTGGTTGTTGTTCATCTATTTTTATTCTCTAGAGTTGTGTCTGATATTCGACATGATGCTATCCTTGAGGGTGCTATGTCCTCTTTTCTTTGTAGCCGTCCAGCTCGAAAGGAAAGGCGCCCGCCCTCCTGGGCTATAAATTTCTGTAAATATCGCCCGCTTCCTACTAGGCAGTCTGTAAATACATCAAGTTTTTGTTGTGTCCCTTGTATATCTTGTATATACTATGAGTATCTTGTAAATTCTCTATGTGGTAGAGTCTGTAGGGTGTTTTCTATGAGTTTGGTTTGTGAAGCTGTAGGTTTGAGTGTGCAAGCTCTTGTAGCTCACTGTGGGTTTAGCCTTCTCTATAAATTCTATGAGTCTACAACACTATGATCTCTCTTTCTCCTCTCAAAGATATGGTGTTTCTACGGTTGTTATCCCACCTGGGTGTTAGGAGAGTTATCCCTAAAGATCCATTGTCATCCCCATTCTTTATGAAATCTTAGGCCATGTTCGTTCAAGAACCAGGTTCACCACCCTGGTTGGTGATGCCCTAGATGACGAGGAGGTAGGTGTGTCAATTGCAGAGGTCAACTCATCAGCAGACCATTAATTTTATCTCTCTTCTATCCATTCTACCTTAATTGTGAAATTATTTCCCATGAACAAACATTTAAAACTCCTCCCAAATGGCATTCATTGCACTCGCTCTAGAACAACTATCAAATTTTGTCATTAATCAACCAAGTGGGAAAGTGCATGTTAAAGTATGATAGTAGGGCCACCTATCTTATTCTTGGTAGTTTTTTTATTTTCAAGTTAGTTTTAAGCATGTTAATTAATATGGCCTTTTCTACTTCACACGATCTCTTGTTGAGTTATTATTTTGGATCCTCGGTAAGCGAGAAGTATTTTATGTGTTAAAACTGTATGAAATCTTAGACATATGATCTCATTTAGGATGCCCTAACAATTCTCCATTTGAGGTGACAAGGCAAAATTATTCTCACTGACTTCAAAATCTGGGATCTCTCAATGTTTATGTAATGACGGTTGTCCAGTTTGCACGTACAGGTTAAAGTAATCAAGAAATGGCTTCAGGATCTTCACCACTTGGGAATCCAAAACTCCCAAGTGCCTTTCTAGACACCAGCAAGAAGAACAAGATAAAGTGAATATTAGAAAAGCTCCCACTAACCCAAAAATATAATAATGGGACAATTCATGGGTCCCAAATTGAGTGTGTGCTTAAAGAGATCACTGACACAGATGTCGACACCTAGGCCAAATTGCAGGGCCTTATCCAAACAATCTATCAATTTTGACACTCCAATGAATCCATCTTAGTTAACTTAGCAGCATCTAGAATCACTCAAGTAGCTGGTTTTCCATGCTCAGTGCAAGCATCAAAGCTAATTTTGCTCCTTGCTAGGGGTTATCACCAAGGTAGTATGGCTGATGTGCTGGTTTCCCCTACTCCCCTCGGATTCTTGATGTCCATCATCATATTCAACCATGATGCCACTTCCAGAGGGTGGCATATCCAACAATTTATGGGTGTTTTTTCTCTTACCAAGGCTGAGGCCCTCCAGTAGTACGAGGGTGCAGAAGACATGGCTCAACACAACCTCAATATACATTGGATGAAAAGTTCATGCAAGGAGTACAAGAAGGTCTAGAAAGATATTCCTTTCTCTGACTTTAAGGAGCCCATCCAGGTGGGAATTATATTCTTATGCAGGATCTTCGAGGAGCCTCATGCTTGAGAATTCTCCCCATGGATGTATTATTTATTATATGGTATCAACACCAACAAGGCTCACTTTAACTGGACTGATATCATTGTCAAACATGTAGACACCCAGATGAGGAGGGTTGACTTAGAGCAGAAGTTCTACATGACTTCCTACGTCCTCTAGCCACTTGCCTGATAGTCCTAGGGGATCCAAGGTTTAACAATGGTTGGTGTTCTCAGGGAAGGACCTAGTCAAGTCTCTCCATGGGACCAATTCCCCAGATTCAGTGGGACCAGAGTTTCCCACATTTTTCAGAGTCAACGATGCATTTATGTTTCACAGGGTCAAGGTGATCACTTGTGATCAGGGATATAGGTTATCTTCATAGGCCATGAGCTTGTTTTGTGTGTGGGGGTGATACTTCATCCATTTTTCCTAGTACAACTTACATTCAGGTGTCTAGCTTCTCTGGAGAGCCCTTCTTGTTACCCAAACATTGTGGGGAGAGTGTAGTTTTTTTAGAGTTCTGCATGGAGATTTTGGAGGCTCATGCCTTGGGTACCACAAAAAAAGTTACCACCCCAAAATTCTCTTTTATTTGGGGGGAATACTCTTTCTCCCTAGCTGTGGTGTGGGGAGCCAAAAATGACGTAATTTGTTTTAACTTAGCAAAATATTCTTTCGGCTGCAAGGATTATGATCCCCTTGGGCGACTAGCAAGGTTGATGCCAAAAGGGATGAAGCCCCATGTTCGAAACATAGAAGATTTTTGTGCCAACTACTAGGATTATTACGATGACCAAAAGTGATACTACACCAGGATAACAAAAGGGATGATTGAACAACTTAAGCTCAGACATACCTGTGGATTTTTTTAGACACCGGGCCCCTAGATGACCTCGAGTATAAAGAAACATGTATAGATAAGATGGACCTACCTCTAGTGGAGTGAGATACACTATAAATTTAGGACATTGAGGCCAGCTCGAGAGTAGTAATTGAGCACAACCACTCATATTTTGATAAGGTTTTCTTGAAGAGTGTCTATTTGGACAAGCATTATTTTGGAGCTTCAGGTTCTCGGGCCCTAGAGCAATCCAAAGCCCATGGAAAGAAGAAAGTTGGTGCCCGACGTCAGGTCTTGGATCCCATTTTTTCCCCCCTGATGGAGTAGTTAGGAGAGAAGTTGGAGCACTCCCATAAATTAATGGATGTAGCAAACTCAAGAGTGATTATTTGTCTTGGAGCTACCCTGGTATATTCTTGTCCCCCACCAGGAAATTCTTCATCCTTGGCTATTTTGTTAAGTGCAGCATGTGAATCAGAAATTTTTGTAACAACGGCAGCTACAGAGCCCAAAGTGCCACTCAAAAGGAGAAAGAAACAAAGTACAAGTCGGTCCCTATAGAGAAAGAATTCATAACTGGAGCCTAAAAATGTACCTGAGGTTGAGGTTCTTTCTTCCTCCTCCTCCTCTAAAAAAGAGGATCATTCAATGAGTCCCCCAGAGATTGCACAAATAAACATCGATGACTTCTTCCCACAGGGTGATCTCGGAGAACTACACGGTATGATTGACTATGCCATAGAAGAGACAACATGATAAGAAGTTGAAGTTTCCATACTTGAGTCAACAAGACCAGAAGATGTGGTAGCCCATAGAGAAGGAAAGCTCTGGCTTAATGAAGCCGAAGATGAAAAGGAAGTGCCATAAGAATAAGGGAACCACCTGGTCATAGAACAAGCACTGACTGAAGAGGGAACCAGACCTTCAAGAGAAACAGTAACCTCTGACCCTGCACTCTTGAGATTAACTGGTAATCAAATTTTTTTCACACCACCAGATACAATGGTTGACATAGCTGCGGCCATCCTTTAGTAGGTAGATCTCAATGAGATGCCTCTACCTCCTCCACCTCCTAGTCAACCTAAAAAAACCATTTCAGAGGGTGATAGGGAGGGAGATATAGAACATACAAACAAGGATCCTATTGACACAATGGAAAATAAACCCAGGGGGAACTTGAGTTGAACCACAGGGACACTTCAAGCTCAGGGCTGATGATGAATAGTGGGCTAGCTGCCCCATAGTAGTGGTTAGTGGAAGCCCAAAAAAGAAAATCCCCAACTAGTATCATGGCCCCACTATCACTTGTCAAGATGTTGGCTGAAGGCCAAATTACTAAGAAGCCTAAGATGACTCATACCCTTCACAAAACTAGAAGGGCCCCAGATGGAAATGTTGTGGCGATGGTCGTCGCCCCTCCAGTAGGAAAAGAGGATTCTAAGGTAGCTACCAAAGTATATGTGATCACAGAGGTGTCTTTGGGGAAAAGAACTCAACAGGGAGAACTAGACCTCCTAAGTGAAGCGGGTCAAGCTATTCAGGCCCAATATGAGAAACAGTCTCATAAGATCCAAGATTTGAAAGTAGCCAATGCCAACCTTTCAGGACTCCTAAAATAATTAGTGCACCCCCTCACTTCTGAAATACCCTGATTGTCAGTCTCTGGGACACCGCTACTAGAGAATGACATTGATAGTCTAAAAATCATGAAGAAGAAGGTGTTAGCGGTAGATGAGTGCATCTCTCATTAGGTGGGGGTAATAAGAAGTTTCATGTCCCAGTCTCTTCCAGACATTTTCTACGTAAATGATTTAGCAAAGAAGATAGAGGCCACCATTCCCTAGTGGCAGGGAGAGATCAAGAAATATGAGGATTGGAGAGATACCTTGTTGGAGATTATGAATCTTGGGGAAGATGAATTAGTAAACATAGGAATCCTAGGGGATGAATCATATGGGTTCCTCCAGACTCAATACTCCTAACTAACTTGCATTCAAAGTCAAAACTGGCAAGCAACTAGTATGAGTAATGGATGAACAACTACAGGCAGTCCAGACTCCTTTGGACTGATATGATTTCTTCATCCAAGAAATTACATCAGTTGATCGTCTCAGCCTGGGACTTATACTCTTGTTGATTCTGAAATTGGTAAGTTTGATGAAGTGGTCGAGGCTCAATTCTGACCTGGGGGAAATGTTAATGGCGCTACCATGGTGGAACTCTCCCAAGTGTTTCTCAAATCCCATGATGTAGCCAAGGTGGTAGCAGAGCTAAAAGATAAGGCCGAAGATGTCAGCCTCCATTTTGAGGGATTTATGGACTGTGAGGATTGCTTGAAGGATATAGAGGAAGATGGCATCCTCCAAATTCTATAGCCATATGAAAAATTCAAAGGCTAGTAAGATATCCTAAACTTTAGAGATCCTTCAGTAGAAGTTGCACACAGTCTCATTCTTTATTCTTTGAGCATAAGCTCCCGGATCCTGGACCCTGGGTTTCCAATTTTGTATTCTTTATTGTAATGAGTGTTGACAACTCTCTAGAGCTGATCAATCAATATCTACAACATGTTTCTCAGTCTATGGTTTTCCCTCTTTGCGTGGCTAGTTAGTGTTAATCCATTGGTTCACTATAGATGCCTCTGGACCCTGAGGTACCATCCTAGCATTTACTATTTGGCATACATCTACTTGCCAAAGTCACCAAAATATAGAAGAAAATTAAAGAGGGTGTATGGCACAAGCCACTTAAGGAACATCCATCATGTCTACAAGTACAAGGACACTCTTTCCAATGGCAGTTTTCACAGGGCTCCTTCCTTTCTTTCTTCTCCTCTCTTCTCAAATGATTGTATTATATTATGAAATTCTGATAGGGTAGGTAGTACCAGCTATAAATATTGTAATATAATGGAAATAGATAGCATAGGGTTAATCCCTTAGGTAGTCAGAGCTTTCTATAAATACAAAGTTCAATGACATTTGAAGGGTCGGAAAATTGATGATTTAGTTATCCACTAGTAATACAAGCTTTTAGTCTTTTAGCAATCTTGTTTTTTAGAAGTTTAGAGTAGATTAATGCTCCCTTGGAGCCGCTAGTGTAACTACTAGTGATGTTGGATTTTAAGCTAATGAAAGAATGAGGAACACCACTCAGCTCTGAGCTTTATATTGTTTATGATCCTGGAGTTAGTGAAATGCATCTCATGTTGTATGCTTTCTTATGTCATTTACTCTAGTTCTATAATGATTCAATGAAATAATTTGCTACTGATATATGTCTTATTGAAGGTTGCATGTATATCTATTATCTGTTGTTTATTTTATCTTGAACTTTGTTGATATTAAGAGAACATATGTCATGAATATAGCTAGAGATCTACACTAACCCTGTCCTATATTTTTCTATTTCTTTGTCAGATATAAATTATGCTTGCAGGAAACCCATTGTCCCTAAAGTTTCAAAGGTCTACGATACAAAAATAGCTATCCCCTCACAACAAACAGTCACTTGTCCAACTAAGCTAAGCCCACACCATCATGACCTAATAACCAAGTGCTTGGAGGATAGGAGTGATAGCTCTCCCACACACCTCTTTAAGGGAAGTTGGCTGATACTCTAATATTTTGTGACAACTCAACTACCATTAGATAGGCCATCACAAATTCCCTCCAACAGAAGGCATGGAGAAGGAACCCAAATTAAAAAATTGTAGCCAAAAGTGCCTGAGATAGGTATTTAGTGTCTAGGTCTAAATGTGTTTGGTCTAAGACAAGTAATAAGAAATAAAATCAAGAGGCTCATAAGTATTGTCTACAAAAACTGTTAATGTTTGTATCTTCAGTCGTATGATCATTAGAATACATAGAATATATGTTGATTAATAATAATATAATATATATGTTATATTATTATTAATCATATAAAATTTAATATTTAATATTAAATTAGTAAATTATTATTATTCTTAATTAATAATTGATTGATGAAACATTATAAGATTGATTAAATTATAATTAGTTGGAAGAGGTATGTCCTTTCTATAATATATAAAACAGAAAATGTTACTAAAATGTAACATATGAAAAGATGTCACATTTGAAATAAGTGGATGTTTGTGTGATGTGTGGGGAAGATATGATGTTCCTTTCAACCTCAAATGCATAAATGAAAGATCCAAATTGATCAACCCAAAAAGGATCAATGCACAAATGAATCAATCATTTGGAAATGAGAGCAAAGAGGAAAGATATTAAATTCTTGTTTTAGAAAGGAATGTATATGATATTTCTAGGAATTGAAATGGATGAGATGAAGTACCAACCTTAAAAAATTGTAGATCAAATATTGATGTTTTCTGAGATCTGTAGACTATTTCTGGATACACTGATAGTTGATACCGAACTGGAACACAGAGATGGACAAAATCCAGAAATATTTTTCCGATCCGATGTCATCTTATGAAAAAGGTCAACCTTGTACCACTTTTTCCAACTTGATCTGGTGAACTTCGAAAGTGTCCCTGTTCGCACAGTCTGAAATAAATCTGAAAAGGGTATCTAGATCTGGCCTCAGATCTACAGTACTAAACTCATACCTGCAATAAAAATATTTGTTTGTTTGGGGAAAGGGGTTTTCCTTGGTCAAACCCCGGTTTTGGAATTAATCTTAATATATGTAATTGAAATTGCAGAGATAAACAAAGTAAACACATAAATTCACCTTGCTTATATGGAAGCCCTTGTGGCAGATTTGAATCTGTGAATCCACAAGTATGTATGCATCAAATGGATCTAGAATGTAGAATGTATCACGTAGGATGTCTTCAATCAATCACTTGTAGATCCAACACCAAGTCTTGAATGGGTTCTTGAATTCGGAAGAGGCTTGGAAGAAGGTGGATGGAGAGATCACCAAAAGGGCACTATGTAGCTTTAATCCTTCAATGGCCTCCAATGGATCTCCTTCATGAAAATGGATGCTTGAATTCTTGAGAATGGATGGATGCTTGCTTGAAATATTTCTCCTTAGCTTGCTTGAATTGCACTTGAAAGTCCTTCTCAATTGTGTAGTGATGCTTAGAGAAAATGAGAGGAGAAAGCTCCCTTTTATATGAAACTAGGGCACAATCTTGTAAGGAGGCCTACATATGATAATTAAATCACCATTTAAGGCTTTACCCCTAGGAGAGGACCTATATTAAATATAATTTAGGAATCGATGCTTCGGAACCTGAAACAGCCGACCCAGAAGCGGGAAACAACTTTTGCAAAGACTGACATCTAGAAATTGAAAGTTCCCAGGATTTGGACCCTGGGACAGGGTCAAGGTTGACCCTGTCCTAGGTCAGGGCTGAAGTCAACCCTATCCTAGGTCAAGGTTGAGGTCAATACTATCCTAGGAGGTCGACCCTGTCCCTAAATCCCAGAAACACAGGTCTGTATCCCAGAATGCAAAAATCAGGTCAGAAAATGGTGGACAAAAAGGCAGAACAGGGGGGAAGCCATGTCAAGATCAGGAACCCAGTCAAGGTGCTTGTCATGACCCCAAACCACTTACTCAAAAGGTTAAACAAGTCTAAAATGGAAGTGCTTCCATTTTCTGACTATACATTTAGCCCCCACTTTAGCAAGAGTATGAGTTCAACACAAACTCTTGGTAAAGGAGAATATACAGAAAAGACAATCTTATTGGA
>MU227518.1:229667-253868 GCA_018584345.1 Thuja plicata
TTGATTGATGAAACATTATAAGATTGATTAAATTATAATTAGTTGGAAGAGGTATGTCCTTTCTTATAAATAATAATGAATAGACATGTCCCATGAAGGGACATGTCTCTCCTATACTCATTCCCAAAATAAATGAAAGAGAGATTGTTGCATTTGAAAAATACATACAACATAGAGTGTTATTAGATTTGCAGCTATCCTAAAAACTTAACAAAAACTCTAGCTCAAATTGTAGGATAGGGGTTCCCATTGTAATTACTGAGTACTTTTCTTTTGTTTGAGATTAGTGAAAATTTGCAGTAGGCTACTTTCCTTATTTATAGGACATATATGTCATCTTTTTGTCATTTGTTTAAACCCTTGCTACAATGTCAAAGATAGTTTTTCCATGTTGTGTTTCCTTTGTTATTATGATTTTCTCAAAGGCTGGTTTACTCTTTTGATGGCATTAAGTAGTATGCATCCACGCAGACATTTGATGTTTCTCTAAGACTTTGACATACATACATGACCATAAATGCTATATATTAAATATGATGAATCTGTAATCATGTTTTCATAAGTAATAAGCTATTTGGAAGAGAATGTGTGTATGTGTGATTTATTGAAAATTATCATGGATGTCTTTGTTATAACACCTTCATGCAAATTGTGATTAATAAATAAGGGTGACTAGGTAACGCGCCTATGCGCTAGTCTAACCGAATTGGTCCTGCAGTGAACCAATTGGTGATAGAGCCAGTGAAATAAAGGTTATGGTTATGGAAAGACGAAGGTGGTAGCACCTGAGCAATGATCAGAACAAGATTTTTTCCATCCTTTAGAAAATATAGGAAGATGAAGGTAGCTAGATCTTTCCTTTGTGCCTATTGTAATAGTTATTTTCCTATTTTGCTAGAAAAAAATTTCATATTTTCTAGAGTTGCAATAAAGACTCTCCATGTTTCTATGGCATGAGGAGTTGGAAGTTAGATTTATTTTTATCTAAATAAAGCCACACTAAAAGGAGGGCAATATTTATTTTCAGAAGTAGCATTTTAATTGTCATATTTTCCAGCTTTTATGACTACATGTATACTTTGTTTTTGCATAAATGAAATGTTGGAGTGTTGAAAGTTCATTCTGTGTAAGTGAATTTTGGGATATTCATCCAAGGGGGCCCACTTGGTGAGGTATCCATAGTAGATATTTCATTTCATGTATCTTTCATTTCTACAACCTTTTATTTCAATTCTGGTGTTGAAACTATTGCTATAGCCAAAGCAACAAGTTAGTTGTTTCTTGTTGTAGCCAAAGTGGCAGAACAACTGAAGTATTGTGGTTTTGAGTTTCAACCAGTTCTTTCTTCAAGCTTTAGTAATTCAACATTTGTCTTCTAAAACATTTTTTTTGTAGCAGTAGATTATGTTTCCTTCCAGCATTTTATTTCCTACAACAATAGATTAGCATGGTCTTCTTCAACTCTTGAATCTTGGTGCATATATCTTGCTGGCCCATTTCAAGTAACACGTCCTTGAGATAATAATTAAATGAGTTTTTATGATAAGGAGGATAGCTTCTTGGACATGATGCCCAATCCACAAGTCTTGGTAATGAACCTATTTTTGGATTCCTTTCTTATATTCTTTTTTAAATCTTCAATAAAATTTGATGTAGATTGATTTAATATAGTTTTCTTTAAAAAAATGTAAAAATAAAAAAGTTATTAAGGTTTTGGTGAACCTCACTATTTTAAGTTTAGGTACCACTTTTGATTAATAAATATTGCTAAAATAGTAAAATTAATTATCTTAGTATAAAATTTATATTTTTAAAAGTAGGATAGTAAGAACACTAATGAGTTTTTATTTCATCAAAAAAATCGATTAGGAAGGGCTTGAAAAAAATATGGCAAGGCCAAAATCTGGTATTTCAATGCCTTAGCCATTGCTTTGGAGGTCAAAGTATAGGCTTGGTCCTACCAAGCCTATCCCGAACCAAAATCCAATCCAAAGTGTAGATTGAAAATTCAACTTTTGAAAAATGGGCACTCGTTTAAAAATGCATACCCATTTCTTAAATATAATAAATAAGCATTTAAAAATGAGTTCTTAGGCGTAATTTTTTAAAACAAATGTAGAAACAGGCACCCGTTTTGAAAAATAGGCATCCAATTTTTGAATTTTTGGATTAGACATCCGAGCCTAAATCAGATGCCCATGTTTTTCAAAAAAGGTGCCCATTACTAGTAGCATCTTCAAGTCCACAAGACTTCCGCCGAATTGGGACCCAACTTTTTGCACCTACACTTATTGCCTCATTTTCATTAATATTTAACATACATTATCTCTTATTCTGATGGGTAACGATATACATTTCTGTATACACCAAAATCTCTTGATTTGTGAGCTTCCTCTTTTTTTTATTGTTTCGAAGACTACTATTCCTCATGGTGAGACCATAAAGGTGATGCAAAACCTTTGATTTTCAATACAAAAGGTGGAAAAATAGTTATTTGTCTTCCACAGCTGCAATCCCATAAAATTCTCTGCAAAAAAATGAGGTGCTTGGATTGAGGGACCGAGAGAATCATTTTTTTCTTTTGGATGCCAATAAAACAAATTGGATATCCGATATTTTCGGATATCCAAAATCTCCCGCTCAAATTTTGTTTTTCTTAACATTTGCAATTTTGAACTTTTTCATTTTCATGCTATTTTGAATATTTATTTTAGTTTTTAATTACTATTATAAATTTTATTTTTATAATATTAATATTATATTTATATTTATATTATACCTATATTAATACTCTCTCTCTATAAATATAATACTAATATTATACTATTATACAATAGTAATATAAATAATAATAATATAGTACTAATTTATATTTAATACAATACTAATGTATATAATATAATATAATACTAATTTAAATAATAATAATAATAATAATAATAATAATAATATTACTAAATATCATACTAATATTAATATAAAATAATACTACTATTATACAATACTGATATAAATATTTATATAGTATAAATATTTTATGAAATGAAATCTATAATATACAACCTAAAAGACTAAAATGAAAATGTAAAATAGCATTGAAATTGAAATGTTGAAACTGGGCAAGACATATTGCATATCCAATAATATCAGATATGAGAAATTATCAGATATACGATATTATCAGATATGCGATATTATTTCATATATCCAATTAGGCTTGGTATTTGCCTTGGGTATTGGCTTTGCAAGGCCAAAGGTGGAAACTCAACCAAAATGTTGTGTTCACGATATTTCCTTTGGTCTCCAGACTTTGACCATGTAGCTGACGACCTTTTTTACATCTAAAATTGATGAAACAAAAAGGGTTTCTTAAAGACATTATCACCTTTCCATCAATATAATAGCTGTCAAATTTTGAGTTCACTAAGTAATTATTACTTATTTTTAATTGAGTTACCGCTAAAGTCCTAATTCGTACATTGATTGAAAAATAACTATAAATTTCAAACGGTTTAACCTTTTTGAAATCTGAAATATGTGTCACATTCTATGCTTAGCCTACTATAAGGAAAAAAATTCAAATTTGTAATGTTTAGAATTAGTTAAGGTAGTCAGAAACGCGAGTTTTTTTATGTTGACTAAGTTGTAGCATAAAATTCATAAATAATTATTTATTTGCAAACAAATTACACAAAAATATGCGTCACATCTAGGCATGAGTCTACTACTTATATCTAGAATCTTGTGAAAATATATCATCATCTTTTTCCTAAAATTTGTGTACTACTTGTTTGAAATCTAAAGTTTTCAACAATTAGATTTATATTTTTTCTAGAATAGGGCTAGTATCTTAGAAACTACATTCAAATTTCTACAGATTTTGTTCTTACAACTTTTTCACATAAGGTAGATAAGATGTTGAAGTTTTTACATCAAGTTGACTAATCGGGAGTTTCTGATTTTTCATTGACACTTAAGGCTATAGCTTGGTATACCATGATCCTGCACATACCCCATATAGATATTGTGTATTTAACTTTATAACAATTCTCATCCTTTATCTTATTTATTAGTTGAGTAACGAACTTAGTGAAAAAAACTTAGTCCACATCAAGCACATGCACATATGGATACTAGTTAGCTTTCATCTTCTTGTTTCATTTCTATATTAAGTGTCAATCATAAGAAGATTTTTAGGAACAATATTATGGGTTTATCTAACATACAAATGGTGAGATTTCCTATTAACACGTATTGATACCTAGTTGTCCTTGTTTTTAATGATATGTTTCTCTCCCCTTGAGAATGATTCTCATCTCTTCTAATGTGAAGATACAACATTGATAGCCAAATAAATGTGGCCACTATTAATAACACATATTTTTGCAAGTTCACTCTCAAATACTATAATGATTATTCTAGTGGTGGAGAAAACCTGTTTATGTATTTATACCTTGAAGGGTAGTTTTTCTTCAAGATGTTTCTCTTTGAAGTGGAGGTGAATCTATTTTTATTATTCATATTTTATCTTACTATATTTAAATTTCTGACTAGTTCACCTTAAATATAGATGTCAATTTTATGTAGCATGCAATTTTAAAGTGCCTAATTTATTCTTTCTTCTTTAGAGATAATATTTATTTCATGTATATTTTCATGTTTGTATTAATGTAATGTTTTTATTTAGCATACAAACAATTTGTCTTGGTAATGTATATTATGTATAAGAGTTGCTCTAGGATTTAAAACATAATGCAATTCTTATTATTCAATTAGACCTAGTTACTATAATAAATATTATAAAAAATGGCTGAAGTGATTCTTTATCCACTTAAATAACTAGTTATATATCCTAATTATTTTCATTCAAAAATTTAGAGGCATCAGGTGTACATGATTTTGTGGAATTAAAAAAGTACACATTTAGAGCTTTGACATTAATGATGTAGCTATGTTAGTTTGGTTAGTTGTATTCCTATAAGAAGTTATTCATTGAAAAATAAGTCTTATATAGCCAATGCATATGGTTGTATAATTATTCCATTTTTAATTAATTGAGCATTTCTATGTTTTCATTTTCTATCAAATCAGCCAACCATTCTTACACCTATGTGTTGTTAATAAATCTCCTATTTGCACTTTTGATACAAAAGCGATGGCACGTGAAGGATAGTCCATATAGTAAAAGATATGATCTATGAGAAAAGTTTTAAGAGGCATAAACACTAGATTTATGTACAAGGTTTTGAGTGGCGTACAAGGGTTTGTTTGGTCACACTCGTATGTAGCATAGAAGATAGTATGCATTTTCTTATGCTCTCCATGAGAATTTTTTCAAAGGAAGGCTGACTTTGAGATGTATTGGGATTTCTAGATCTATTTGTATCTATCTAGAGAGAGACGAGGGATTGAATTGATAAGGTTTGAAGTTGATTAGTTTGAAGAAATATATCATTCAAAAGCATTCTATAGGACCCGATCAGAGATAAGATTATAAGCATTTTCACAAGAGATTAGATAGGAAGTTGTCCTACAACCTTAGATATTGATTTTAGAGTGTCGCAAATGAAAGTGATTACAAGTATACTATTGTTTTTTTGTTAATGGGCGATTGGTTAAAACTAGAAAATGAATTTGAAACAAAATTAAAGATTCGAATACAGGCACAAAATACCAGTTTTACATTTGCTCACCATAAATGGCTATTTCCACTTTCAAGCAAGGAAATATTTTATTGTCAATTGTATTTCAAATACATTCAATGCAGTAATAGAATTATTTATAGACAAATATTATCCAGAATATGAAAAGACAAAAGGTTTGGGAGGAAAAACAAGACTGTTGGGTTTCACATTGACAATCTCCCACTTGAAACCCAACCACAAAACCAACAATCTCACCTCAAATCAACCTTAGATAAAATACATATGACTTTAATTTTTCAAAAACCTTTTCACCAACACTTCTAATTAATCTTCTCCAGGCTAAACCTGAATTAGTAAAGATCAACAACAATCCATCTTCGACAAAATCAACCTTGTTCAAGAAACATAGAAAATATTGTACTCCTAGTTGAACCACTTAAATAATCCCTTTAGTCTCCAATGGTTTCACGAAGCACTCGATTATAAACTCCCCACGAACCCGATATGATAGAACAGTCTTTTGAACATAACTTTCACGAAGTGCATTTTTTGCTAAGAATAGTTCATGGACCTTATGATTCTAAAAAAAAACCACTGTTATTTTTTCCCTTTGACTCAGTGAATGGAATGATGATTTTAATTAAAGCATACAATGTTCCTTGGGATGAAATTTTCCATATATATGGTTAAACTCAAAATCATGCCTAAAAAAAATATCCATATTACGTCCACCACATTGATTAATCCTATCAGAACCATGACTTCAAACATGATCATAATAAGCATCAATTATTCCAAAATTGTAAATTTTAGGAAATCTATCGGAACTATGAAAACTATCGATATATCTAGCTCTTGGATGCTTTTCTGTTTCCTTGATTAAAGGAATCTCCTCTAAATTTATTCTTTCCTGAGGCAAAATTAAGCTTTCCTAAAGTACTACTAGAGTCACATCGCTGTTGGCAGTAGAAATCCAAATTCATCTTACTCACTCCAACCACTTTATGAGGAAAAATAACACCAACAAGATTCTTTCCATCAGTGTAGGACTGGCACAAAGTCTCTAAGGAGATCCTTACTGGATCAAGACCTCTCTCTAGTGTATTAAACAATTATGCCTGTAACAGTTTAGCATCCTCCCAACTGACAGTCCTCTAGATAGTCTCCATATACAAGTCCTTCTATGGTGTTTTTTTCAATTTATTGACATCAAAATATATTTTAGGCTTATACGAAGAAAAATTCCTACAATCAATCTCAACAATGACACTAGTCACTTTTCTAGCAAATTCCTGACATCCCATCCCTTGCGAAGCACTACGGGCATTGAGGATGTCATCCAAGCCGAGGCCTCTTATATGTTAAATGTGGGTTAAGTCCCTATTTTTATTGTCATTCTCCATAGAATTGAACTATGAATTGTCCTCTACAAAATCAGCCTAGAAATTAAGATGGTTTAATGCCCATTGTCATCAAAAGCAACTACCTTAGCTTTACCTCTTTCCAATACCTTCATATTGCAGTTGTAAAAGTCTTTTTTTCCTTATTGTGTGGGTCACAACCTAGTACCTGCAAATTAACAGGAAAATTAAAATCCAAATCTTTTCCATCATAGTTGGCTCTCTTCAACACAATCTTTCTTTTTTTATACTGTCTTTCCAAGACATAATTGAGCTTCAACCTCAGTTTCACCCAATTGACCTTTGTATCATCTTTGGTAGAAATTTTTTTAGGAATTACCTCCTCAAAAGGTTCTATTACCTTCTCTTGTGGAACAACTCCCACTTTAACATGACCTTATAATACATAAAAGGTGTCTATCTTAGTGCCCAAAGAAATTATTAGAGTCCCTTTCTTCAAATTTTATTTATTGGAATCAAACATGATTTCACACCCTTAAAAAGCCAATTGTTTAGCTGAAATCAAATTCTTCTTTAACTGTGGAACATATCTAACATCTTTTGCTTGCCAACTATTTCCATTTTTCAATTTTAGAAAACATCCCCTTTTCCATTAACATTATAAGCAATATTATCACCAAGAAAAACCATGCCAAACTTACTAATTTGCAAGTTTCTAAAAACGCCTTTGCATGAGGTGGCATGAAACAGTGGTTCAGATTCAATCACCCAAATATTAGTTATAATTTCTTCTGATGCTAAGGTTTTTTCACACCACTTACTCAACTTGTTCTTCAAATCAACATTTGTGGTTTCCTTGGAAACATTAATTTTTATAGAAGGGGATAAGTACCGACCGAATGGATTTGATTGTTTTTCTCTCAAGACTATCCCAAGCTTTATCTGACATGGTTGCTGGTTTCTTTTATTTACCATACAGTGGTTACCACAAATCTTCCACATATAAATAATCCTTTTTTTTTTTTGTTTTTTTTTTAATCTTCCATGACTCATAATGATGGCCATTAAATTTCTTTATCTTTCCTTCAATCGAAATTGCTCCCACTCAACTTGAATCTCTCTTGGTGAACACGATCGAGCATAACCTTCTCTGATACCAATTTTTAAAACTAGAAAATAAATGTGAAATAGAATTAGAGTTTTGAATACAAACACAAAACACCAGTTTTACAATGGCTCACCATAAATCGCTATGTCCACTCTCAAGCAGGAAAATCAATTATTTTCAATTGTATTTTGAATACATCTAATATTGTAATAGCACTCTTTTATAGGAAAATATTGTCTGGAATATGAACAGGAAAAAGGTATGGAGGGAAAAAGATGATTGTTGAGTTTCACATTTACAAGATTGGCATGCTTACTATGTAGAGGTGATGTGGAGGCATTTGAGAAGGGTTTATTCAACAATGTGTTTTCTTGTTGAAATGGTTTCTTCAATGATATATGGTGTGGTATAACAATATTTAATGTTTCATCTTTGCACAATAAGAAATCTAGTATAAGACAAATTGTGAATATTGAAGATAGCTTCTTTCTATCTGAAAAATGATTTTGTGTTTGTGAATCTATGTCTCCGCTAACCTTGAACCATATTGTGTGCTAAAAATATCATTCATTTCTCTAAGTACTAGCTCACAGTTGAGAAAGGATTGGATCTTTAAAACTTTCTTAGCAATTGAAATTTGGTTGATCTCACCGTAAATTGTTAGTGAATCCATTTAAACAAGTCAATCTATTCACGCTACATAAAAAAGGCATCTACATGAGCTAACTAAGAATCATTGCCAACAATCAACCATATATATGGATACATGATATAACCAAGATAGTTCACATATTGCAATTGAAGACATGTTAACAACATAATGTAAATGGACCAATAAAAATATGCCATGTAAATAATCTATGGCACATGTGTTTATTTTGGATACTAGTTACAATAGGAAAAAGGAATAAAAAGGTGAATCAATTCTAAGATGATCATAAAAACATCTATTGAGGGTTGGAGATTCTAGAGATAGCATATAATGTGGGAGTAATTTGTGCATTGAAAATTTAACTATTTGGAAATTTCATGGATTATAATTAAGAATTTGATGCATGAGATGTTGATATTAGTGGTAGGCCAGGAGTTGGTGATAAGCCATTAAGTCGTGATCATTTTTTTTTTGGAAAAACACAAAAATGTATCATATATTAATATTTTCAAAAAATAGTACACATAAAAAATTTAATGTCTCAAACCTAAACGGGAATTATGGAGGCAAGTTCTAGCCTATGAGGGAGCCTTATTCAGCCTCAAAAAGTAGACAAGAGAGACCTAAGCTTAACCCTATAAGGAAAACTACATGCATCAATTACTAGGCCTCTGAAATCTCTAACAAAAATATGAAATTATTAAACCTAGAGCCTAATGAATTTTGATGCTAGAGAAAAAACCAATAAGGCGGGACATAAATCCCAACTCCCAAAGTTCTCCTCACTAGAAAATTATAAAGCATGTTGCACTAAAATATTTGATCTACACTCAGAGACTTAGAAGCTAAAATAGAATAAATAACACTCTGGTGGAAGGTACCAAGAGCGCTAGCAAACAACTATAGTAGGGATGTGATGAAAATTTACAACAAAAGAGGGAATGAGTTATGATAGACTATTTTCTTTTATTTAAAGCATCGACTCCAAAATAGTATCTAGTATGCTAGTTTCCTTTATAATTTCTAACACACCAAATAATGCCCAACTACATTTGAGAACTGAAAAGAGATGAGTTGGAAGTGATGGAACTGTGAATGAGAGGTTTACATTTTCTATGTTGGGGTCACAGTAAGCTGCAAAAGGGAGACATAAGGGGCTTGCAAGTGAAAAAATAGGAAAAATAGGTATTAGTAAGTCTTAGTAAAGGAAGAAACCTTTTCCATATTCATTTATTCAATCAATTGATCCTTTGTTGAACAGAGCATCACATTGGAGACTTGTAATAAATGGAAAAATTTTAGCACTAGGAAAATTTTCTCTTCCTCATTTAAGTCTACAACAATATTTTCCAGTAGATCTACAAGTTGATTAGGTTGTCTAAAGAAATGACCAAATTCATTTGATGTTTACTCTTGCTAACTATTTTAGAGAATTTAAAAGGAGGTTGCCTTTGAATGGTAGAGAAATATGGGGCCATTTAGTGAATATCTTAGAGTTTAAAGATGTGTACAAGGAAGAGAGAGATTTGATTTTAATTATGTAGGCAAAGACATTCTCTGAAATTTCATCTTCGATCTGTTCTATTACTTTCTTGGTCAAAGGCTCCTAGTTTCTGAAAAAATGCTTGTTCCTCTCCCACCACAAGCTGCACAACACTATACAAGGTGAAAATTTCCACAAAAATATAGAAAAGTAATCTTGGTGAATAATGGGCCACACTTCTAACATAGTAGATAAAGAATTAGGTAAGTGGGTTATCCAATTTAATTTGTTTGGTAGTCATTTCCAGAAAGTTCGTGACAATGAACATTGGAGTAGTATATGGTCTGGTGATTTTGCATATTCTTTGCATAAAATACAATTGAAATATTAAGATATATCCAGTTGGGTTAGCCTCAAATAGTTTTAATTATATTATTAAGACATAATGATACAAAATCCCCCTTCTTTGGAAGAATGGTGTCATTCCAATAGAAAGAGAAGGCTCTAAATTTTGAGAAGGGTAATTTAATCTTAGTGATTGGTAGCCTTGTTTGACTATGTAATGGCCTAATTTACTTGGAGAACAAATTCAAAAATTTGAGTCATATAATAATACCATTTTCTTTGGTTGAAAATTTATGTAAGGGAAATTTTCTTTTCCAAATGAAATGGAAAAGTGTAAAGTATTTCCATCAAAAAGAGAAAATTCCCGCCTCATGTGAGATAGTGAAATAGTTTCAAACTTTTAAGCCCCAAGTTTGTTGAATAGTATATTTTGGCCATTGAAGATGAATATGAAGGAAAAACAGAGGTTTTCCATCGCAAGAGACGTCCCAAAACATTTATTTTTCTCCATATTTTGTAACCCATGGTAAATATTGAAGAATAACATCTCTACTACAAGCACTAAAGTTCCACATGATAGATACTTTTTGAGGATTAGAAATGGTGAATATTATCTTTGGATAGTTGTTGTCAAAGTATTTAGCTTGAATAAATTGGGTTCATTTGGAGAAGATTTTATAATATAAGCTCCAAGATAACTTTTCTCCAAGCCTGATATTTCTATCATCAAGTTTATTAATGCCTGGTCCACCATAATTTTTGTTTTGCAAATGGCTTCAGATGAAATGAGAGGAAGTTTTCTCTTATTATCTATGTTATTACCTTTCCAAAAAAGAAATATCATATATTTTTCCAAAGAAGAAATGACCACCTTCGGGGTGAGAAGTACTGACATTATGTAGTTAGGGATGGAACTCAAGAATGATTTGATCAAAAGAATTATGCCTGATAATGAAATTTATCTAGATTTCCATGAAAAAATTTAGCAATGATAGAGGAGAGGGTATCTGACCAATATGAGGTTTATTTGATCCCTTGGAAGAAGGAAACCCCAAGATACTTACAAAGAAAAGTTTTCAATTTAAAACCAAAAAATTATTGTAGGTAGCTATTGACTGAGAGTGATGTATTCAAAAGGAAACTTTTTGATTTTTCTAGATTAATTTGTTATCTAGATGCCTTTAAATATTTTTGAAGAGTGTGTTTAATGGATATTGCATCTTCCACTACAACATGAATAAAAAGAAGAGTTTGATCCACGAACAATATATGGGTTGAAGATAAAGTCATGTTTGAAACCACCATAACTTATGAAGCGTTAATGGTCTACTTATGAAAAATGAATCTTCTAAAGCCTTATATCAATATGATGAACATATGAGGTGACAAAGGATTCCCTTGTCAAATTCCTTGAGTAGAAGAAAAAGGTCACAAGTTTTTCAATTTACTAAAACTTAAAATTTACCTTGTGAAATGCAAGACATTATCCATTTACACCACTTATTATCAAAGCTTATTCTATGGAGGATCTGAAGTAGAAATTCCAAACATACTTTATCATAGGATTTCAACATATTGATCTTGATAAACATTTAAGATACATTATCAGAATGAATAGAATGAACTAATTCATGTGTTAGCGATTCTCCTTCTAATGTTTTTCTCCTAGCGATAAACCCACCTTGTTTAGGAGAGATAATAAAAGGTATCATGATAACAATTATTGAAGAGGTTAAATTTATTCAACATTTTTTTGTTCTTCCTAGACTCTTCTAAACCAATAAAATCTCAGCACTTCAGGAAAAATAATACAAAAAATCTATCTTGTCTCGGATCCTTATCTAGAGAAAATGAGAACACTTTCTTCACTTCTTCCAAAGTGAAAGGATAGGTAAGGAGAAGATTGTTTTGAACAGATAATAAATATGAAATATGGTGTAGAATTGGAGAGGGGAATAAAGGAGCATTTAGTTTTTGATGAGATGAAAGAAGGTCTAAAAAGTAAGATAAAACTTCTTGAATTTTAGATTCTTCTCTAATAGCTTGACCATTTGTCCTTGATTTGTAAAATAATGTTGTAGTGTTGTTTAATCTTGGATGAAGAGTAAAATAATTTTGTGTTCTTGTCTCTTTCTTTTAGCCATACCTCATGAGACTTTTGACTGTATAAAATTTTCTCTCTTAATAATGCTTCTTCTAGGCCCCCCTTTTATTTTCTTATGAAGCTCATAAATTTTTAAGGATATGCCATTATGAATAATCTCTTTATTTATGAAATTTAATTAATCTTGAATAAAATCTTCTAGTGGAAAATATTTTTAAAATGAGATAAATTCCACCCCTTAATCTATTCTTGAGAAAGCTTAGTTTCTTTTCTAATTAAAACATTTGAGAGCTAGGAACAATATGTGCCTAGATCCACCATTGTTTTAGAATAGGTAGAAAAGTTGGACCTCTCAAGCACATTTGATTAAATTTGAAGTGTGATTTTAACTTCTATTCCACCACACCCAAAAGGATATCAAACTAAAGGGGATAATGATTTGAAATCATAAATTAGTTGAGCATTGTGGTGTCACAAAAACCTTTTTCTAGGATCCAAAGAGTATTAATGAAGAATCTATATAACCTTTTGACAATATGTATGAAGCCATTCTACATGTTTGTCTATATTACTAGACCATTTGAAGGGAAACAATCATAGAGTCCATTTTGGGATACAAAATTATTGAATTCTATTGCAACCATAAATTTGCATTAGATGATAATATCGCATTAAAATCACCAGAAACTAATATTTCTATACTCCCCAAACATGAAATAAATCTTGTCAAGGACAACCATAAATTTTGTTTTTTGGTAGTTATTTTTTTCCCATAAATATTGAGAACAAAGACGGAAAGGTAAAATAAGTTGTACTTTACCCATATCCAATTTGCATTATTTTTATGTAGAAAGAGTTGAACCTTGAAGCTTTTCCATAGGATTTCCAAACATCGAGAAGCCACAAGTGGAGGGGATTTAACCACTGACCATAATTTCCACCTTTTAAGAAATCTTTACCATGATCTGCCAAAATATTTCTCTCTTGAAGTAACATAATTTCTTCCTGACAAGATTCGAATTGAATTTTGACAAGGCATTTACTTTTAGGGGCATCAATTATCCTATAATGATAGGACAATAGCTTCATTGAGTTTTAGGAAAGTGGCTAATTGTCCTTGACCTGGTGATTAAATCTGAAATTAGGATGGAAGTTGCTTCCTTTGATTTTCTTGGTTTGAAGGTGGAGTCTAAGGTTGATTGAATTCTTGCGTTTAGTTCATCATTAGTTTTTCTCTCTTTAGGAGAAGCCCTCTATCTTTCTTAGTAAGTGTACAAGAAGGGTTTTGCGCCTTACTAAATGTTGATTGGGAAATGGATAACTATTGTGAAAATAAAGAAGCATAACCTTATTGTACATCCTTCGACATTACATCATTTGGGTTATAATTCTCCTAGGGCACTTCATTAGCTAACTCTTTAACGATTTGTTCTATTTTATTAAAGAGTATGATTTACGCTATAATTTAATAGTTCTCTTCCTATAGGTATTATTGAAAATAATATTTGTTCCACTTGGAATGTAGCAAGTCAAGATGATGTTGTTTATCTATTTTTGAGTCTGCTTAATGGCCCTTTAGTTGGGAAAACTTGGGACAAGATTTATTTTTGCCGAAATCATAAATGTAGCCTCATGTGGAGGGAGATGGGATTTCTTTTCAGATGTTTTGGAAGCCAAAAGTTTCTTTCAAGACTTAGTTACGTCCTTTAAAAGGCCACTTTCGAGAGAGAAATCATACTCTTTTAGGCTCTTTAATTCTTGGAGCTGAGAAGATGTTATATTCATAGAAAAAGGGCATGTATAGTCCATGGGAGGGGGAGTCATTGGAACTTTTGATGAAAATTCTTTATTGAATGGTACAACTTGTGGTTCTTTTGCATCTTTTCACTGACAAAAATAACCCCTCTCTGAATTAAATGGTTGTCAGTTTGCATGGTTAATTTGTCTATAGATGAGGGTAACAGACAACTTAAAACCTAATTCCTCAATGTTTAATATACCAGGAAGACTAAAAGTTACATTCTTGTTATTTAAAATCCTTGTGGGATTGAGCAATCTATGTTCTCTATAGTGGTCTCATTGGAAATTATTCTTGATTTAGAATTGAATCATTTTTGGAAGTCATTATTTTATGTGGTAAGACTTCCTAGAAGATTATTAGGACAATCCTCATCTACACATGAACCCTCAAATTATGTAGCTAGCACCAAATTATCTTTGTTGATGGTTAGCACTATGTCGAGAGTGACTTCCTTGGAGGTGTTAGTAGAAAAATCCACATCTATGTGGGATCCCCCAATGTTTGTATCTAACACTATGTTTTCCTTCAAAATATTGACTAGATGATTTGATTGAAGGGTCAAAAGGCTGGATTTAAGGATTGATACTTGTAGACTTTGATATACTCTCATGTGTGGTTGTTACATGCTAAGGTAAAATTACCTAGAAAATCTTGTCTTGCAACAATTTAGGGAGGGTCATTTATTACCAAACTTTGGTCATGAATATCATTCATGGAGTGAAGGGCTAGAGAAATTGGGAATGATTTAATAGTATCGAAGAGAAAACACTAAAACATGGAGAGTTGGTAGTTGTCAATAGATTTGAGATCATGAGATAAGAAAATCTCCAAAATTGATTGTTGATAATTTCTAGAATATATAATTCATGATATTTTAATGGAAAAGTGGACAAGGTAACCTAAAATAGAAGGTATTTGGCAGTCATGGACAAAGGTTAAAAAATTGGGGACAATACATGTGTTTAAAGACCCAAACCTTCCATGAACAATCTTTTATGTTTTTTGTGTTTCATCTCTATCAAGTTTGTTTGAAAAGATAACTATGAAAAAACCACATCCATTATCTATGTTGAAAGCATCATGAACTCATTTCCAATTAGGAGACATCCAAGAGGACAACTATGATTAATTAGGGGATAAATCCCAAAACTTGCCTATTAACGTTCTCGATCGAACCTCAATTGATTACTTGAGAAGGTTTGACTCTAAGAAAGTGATCTTGAGTATTCGTAATGTCATTTGTAGTCAATTATTTACAGGGCAACTGAAGCTTCTAGTGGCGGAAGATTTTGATCCCTTTTGCGAACCCATTTTTTGATGTCGTATTGGATTTCAAGAGACCTTGAGTTTTTCTTGCTAGAGCAATATTTATTCCTCTTGGTTCGTGTTCTCCGATTTTCATATAAAATTTTCTTGGCCTAGAAAGATTTTATTTAAGATCATTTTATGGAGTGCTTTGCCTCAAGGGGATATTATTAGGAAAGGATAGTGCATGCGGCCTTAACACATAATCCATAAAAGAGCTAGGATGAGAATCATGGCCTCTAAGTCCACCACTAGACCAATATTTGTGTGCCTTGTTGTCAAAAATGAATCTCAAACCAAAATCTCTAATTTGTGTGCCATGGTTCCTAAGGTTTCCTATCAGAGGATGCACATTGCCCCTACCTGAGCGATGATGGGTATTATGAAATCTAAGTCCAACATTAGGCCTCTACAATCCATGTGTCATTTTGGCATAGTCGACTCTAAAACAATATTATCTGAGCCCTCCTTGGGTTTGAGGGTTTCCCACCGGAAGACACGATCAACCTCCACTATCCATGTTAAAAGTGAGAGTGCCTAAAAGAGTTAGTTGTCGCATTAGATCATAACCATTCATGGATAGAAATAATATAGAACACATGTTTAATAATAATAAAAAATATAAATAAAATATGAAAACCTTAAAATATATGTCATGTTTTAATTATCATTTATTCTTAATAATGGTCCTTATTATATTAGTATTTAACATTTCAAAATAAACACTAATTTTTTCATTATATTTATAATTAAAATACTTCACAAGAAAAAGATTTATCGTAATAACAATGATGAATTACATCTCAGAGATGGACAACAATCTCCATAGTTGTGTGAATACTATAATGTTAACATTAAAGCAACATAAGTGCGAGACGAAATGTGGATAAGTATTCAGAAAAAAAATAGAGAGGCAAGGAGAATATGATACACAGGCAAGAAAGAGAAATTCAGGTATATATATTAATGCAAAGTAACACCTTAAGATAAATATCTAGACTAATCATTGACCAAGATGACGTTGGTGATTACTCTTGATATTTATCTTCAGGTTTTTTTTTTTTAACATTCCATATTGGTTGAAATTTTGGTGAACTTTGGTTGAAACCTTCACAAAGAGTGGTCTATATATTGACCATTCTGTGTCAAAATTTAGTGTCGTGGCTTTGGCATCCTAGTCAGATGGGCCAAACATTTTGATCGGTATTGGTCAAAATTTAGCATTGTGAGTTTGGCATCCTTGTCAGATGGACCAAATATTTCAACTATCATTGGTCAAAATTTAGCGTCATGGGTTTGGCATCCTGGTTGGATGGGCCAAACCTTTCTATGGACATTGGTTGAAAGTTTGACAAATAAAATTGCTAATAGTGGATGTAAATTTTGACCAAGAATGGCGTAGAACATTTGACCTTAAAAATTATGTGTCAAAAATTTTACTAGAAAAATAGATACAATACCATTTGTGGATCATTCGACCAATCTGGGTAGAAAAATCAACAAATTTTCATCGAAAAAGGTGCCAATTCGACTAATGTAGATATTGCCTCTACCACTGTAGCATGAATAAAAAGGAGGGTTTTGTTACCCTAAATTACAAAATCCATCAAAATAACCACAAATAGGAAAAACTTGCATATTTAGAAGATTCTAATTAATACTATCCTTCAGATATTATTAATTAACATTTCATCATTACATTCATTGTCAAAAGTTATCATTTGTGCTCTAAGAATTGATCACATTCTAGAATTTCAAAATTTACAACTGATCAATTGCACTGTGCATTCAAATTGGAATGTAATATACAAGTGTCTTTTTATATTTATTTTAATGTCAAGTAAAAGAGTACATTGCATAATAGAAATCATGATAGAAGTATGGAGTAGGGGTCCCATGCATTGCCTTGTGGTTGGTTGCTTGTTGGTTGTCTGTCAGGTCCTAGGTCTCCAAGTCCAGGTCGTCATGTTAATTTAGGTCTTTTAGGGTTTAAGCTACATCATGAGAAAGAAAAGGGTTGTTAGATCCAGTTGGATCTAAGCAATGCCTGAAATCACAAACAACATACATTCAAATCTTATATTGCTGCATATCAATCTGATGAAATCAATGTAACAAGAAAACATGCATCCACAATATCTGAAACATAGTATTAAAGGGACTTGTTCTAAACATGAAACCTTCTGCTATTTATGGTCACTTTGATGGAGGTTATTCTTGTCTTTATAACTAGATATCTGAATGAAAGGGATTTATTATTCCTATCTAAGAAACCTTTTTCAAAATTTGATCAACCTGTTAACTCAACAAACACAAATAAACCAACCAACATTCATGAATGAATGCCATCCTGGATGACACTCACCCACAAACATTAATTGGTTCATTTTATCTACTGACCTAACAGATTGATTGGTGATATGTGTCTAAAAGGTGATCATATGACTGAGTGCAGATAGCAAGAGAAAATGTAGATGCAGAAAAGGATCCATGATACTGTAGGAGACACATGAGCAATGAAGTATTCTTAATGAACTGTATTATGCAAAAAAGAAGGATAAGATGTTCACTAACATCATGCAAATAATAAATAAAGGCAATACTGTTACAATGAGTATCAAATCCAAGGAAGGCATAACAGTCATTTTGAAATTCAGTATTGAAAGATGCATGCCTAGAACTATCACTATTTTTATATTATGAGTTATTGTTGTTTATGCTTACAAAATAGTAATATTTGCAAAGAAATGGAGATACATAATAGAATAAACAATGTACATATAAACTACAAGTGAAATTCAATAAGCAAATATTGAAACAATAGTATGTTGGTAGGATTTCTTGGAGTAAACATTAATGAAAAAACCACTACGTTATGAGCAAGACTATGCATGTTTATCAACTGAAGAAAACAAACAATACTATAATGGTTCATAACTTCAAAAGAAAGCTGCACTTATGTCCTTAAGGCAAAAATTTCAAGATGTGTCTTTATACAAGGTATTTATATAGTTACATTGTATTCTAGTATAATGCTCATCATGTATCCAATATAGGGCATACAGTCATAAAACATGGAGTATTCATGTTTTCAGGGTTCTTGTTATGAATATTATCCATGGGAGTCATGAGCCCGTGCTCAAACCCCATGGGTAGTATCTTATATGCTGATAAAAGAACAATGTATTTTCACACTAGAAAGAACAACACTTTTAACAGTGTTTTAAAATGACATGTTTTGATATATTTTGCTCACAGTCTCACCAGTGAATGTTGAATGTTGTTTATTTTATTCAATTGCTGGAGGGGAAAAAACTTTATTTGTTTTGAAAGATAGAAAAGTGAAAGAAAAGTTCATTTTGCAGAGATGGAAATTAATTTCCTGATTTGAAGAAAGAGGAGTTCCATATGTTATGGCTTTGAAAACAATAGAACCTGAGCTCTCTAAGTTACCTCTACAAGTATCCTACACATTGGAGGCCACGGGTCATAACTCACAGTTGACAGAGCCCAAGTTTTTAATCCCAAGTTCAATCTAAATAAACTCCAAAAACTCCAAATAGAATTCATAAAATATGCCATATGTTATGGAAGAGAAAGATTAAACCCATGATTTCCCCTAGAGCTCAAGAATCCTGAGCTTCTCCACATACTCCAGAAGAAAATGCAGCTCCCTTGATTATGGCTTCCCAACTCTAGTTCAAACAAACATGGCGGTGCACACAGAAGAAAACACTAGATGCAAATGAAATTGCTAAACACTATGCATTGTGTTTTACCAAATTTTGAAGTCCACTGACAAATGGAGTAAATGCTATGAAAGTTCCCACTGCATCAACATTCCCTCCACAATGCCACAAAAATACTTTTCATGCCACGAGGATAGCGTTACATATTTTCAGTGATCTATTTAGGTCAGTTATGAGCTGTTCTCAAGCATTGAGCTCAGGTTACACCAACTTGGTTATACCATGGTTGGATGATACAAAGTCAGGGTTTGGTTCTTTTCTTCCAACTTAGTGGATTTAGGGTTTCCTATGGTGTCGGGTTATGGTTGGGGTTGTATTCCTTTTGAGGTTATGTATTCTGGTTTATACATTTTAATGTTATGTAATAAAGTTGGTAGGGCATATAAAAATATGTATTTTATTTACCAACTTTAGGGGGCTAAACTTAGGGCACTTGATAAGCCATATAGTTTAGTAGTTTGATATTGTGGAGGGATTTTTGGGGGGAAATATTTTCAAAAAATTAAGCCATGTGGGTTATATAGGGGATCATTGGCTTCATGTTAAGGGGTTCAAGATTATAGAGAGAAGAGCTTTTAGTGAACTTCTTGTTCCTATAGCTACCTATTTATTCTTTTGTATCTATTGTTGGTTCATGTTTGTGATATCAATTTTGTGCAAGAGGATGCTTGTATTCCTTGTCATTATTTTGAGATTCATCCGTGTAACTGCACACGGATTTTGAGAGGAATATAGTTGACCCATTTTTCATACATCTTGTGGTGATCTTTTGTTCAAATCCTATTTAATTTTCTGCATTCAAGTGTAATACATCTATAACATGGATTAGTGGATTATATTGATTCCTATTCTAGATTATAGAATATAAGCCTTTTGCAGAATATGCATGTTGTTGATAGTAAGATTGCTATTTGTGGTTAAACCCTAGCAGTGAATTTCAAATTAGCCTATGTATTGGATAGTGGGTGATATTGCAAAGATCATTAGGGTATGTTAAGTGAATGTCATTTTGAGGCTTTGAGATATCTGAATCTTATTTTTTGTATCACCTTTTCAAGTTTCATTCATGCAATTTTAGTTAGAGTTTATCCCTTTCTTTCCCAAAACCAGGAGAACATAGTATAAAATTGATACCCAAATTCAATAGGAACTAGCCTAGAATCCGAAGAGTCCTTCTCAATCATAGTCCACCCATAGTTAGAGAAGGTTTCCATTGTTAGGTTAGAATACCTATAAAGGCCCAATGCCTAAGTTGGGGTGGTAATTCTAAACCTCAAAAGTTTTTGGCATGCCTAGTGGGACCTTTGCAATACATGAACTGAATCCAAACAAGGAGTGGAAAAGACTTTGAGTATTTACACTTATCGCGTACTAGGAGAGGAAGAACTTTGTAGACAGAGTGTAGAGGTCCAAAAGAGCTATCCTTCTAGCCTGTAGCAAGGGGTAGGAAGCCAGGAAGACCAAGGAAAAGAAGATCTGAGAGAAGTTCAACTCAACCCACTTACTACGCTGATTTACCAAATTCTGATCAAGAACCTTCAAAAAGTCCTCCAAAGCTTCAATTTAAAGTTGTTCTTGAGCCATCATCAGAAGAGGAACTACCTGAAGTTGCAGATCTTGCTTCAAAAACACTAGCAATGGCTAGAAGATTGCCTTTTGTTCCATTTGATCAAGGCAGTCCTCTAAGGATTGCAAATCACAATAACATACCATTGGTAGCATGAAGGTAAACTATTAGGATACCAAGTGTTTAAAGAAAGGAAAACAATTGATCTTGAAAGGATTTATGCAATTCTGGAATTATCATTGCCTAAACAAAAGAAAGGATTGATGAGTTTCATTGGAAGCATAAATTTTGTTAGACGTTTTATTCCTAATATTGCAAATTTGTTGAATCCTTTGACTGCTATGGTAAAAAAGGATGTACCTTTTAGCTGGACTACTGAAGGAAAGAAGAATTTTGAATAGATTAAATAGGCTTTGTCTTCAGCCCCTACTTCACCTAATCCTGATTTCTCTAAGGATTTTGTTTTGTATGCTTATGGTGGTATTGACACTATTTCAACAATGCTAGTGCAAAAGAATGAGGAAGGACAGGAGCAACCAGTAGCCTTTTTTCACAAAGGTATGAATGATTATGAGAAAAGATACAACTTTGTAGAAAAACATGTACTAGCTATTATAAAAGCCTTAAAAAAGTTTAAGCATTTGGTTTCTGGGAACAGAATACATCTAATGATTGTACACCCTAGCATTAAAGAGTTTTTATTAAACAAGGATGTCAGTGAAAAAAGGGCAGGATGGATAACTAAAGTCATCGAGTATGATGTGCAAATCCATGTGACCAAGCTGGTTAGAGGCAAAGGATTATGTGCTCAGATGGCACAAGGAGAAGATCAAGTTAAAGCCACTAAAGAGGTCATCTTGCCCCAAGGTAATTCTATACTAATTAACGATTCAGCATCATGGTTATCAGATATGACCAGATTTTTGCATACTGGTCAATGTCCAATGAATCTTGACAAAGCCAAGAGAAGGTACTTTAGATTACAATCTATTCTTTATGTTCTAATTGATGATACTCTTTATAGGAAGGATTTTTTTGGTATGCTTCTCAAATGCATAGATTATATGGATCAAAGCAAGATTCTATCTGAGTTCCATGATGGATCTTGTGGAGGACATTTCAGCCCCAAAACTACAACATGGAAATTTCTAAGAGCTGGCTATTATTGGCCAGATTTATTCAAAGATGCTCATTCATGGGCAAGAAGATGCAAAAAGTGTGTTATGTTTGCAGGAAAATAGAGGTTGGCAGCATTACCATTGAAGCCAATCATTGTGGACCAGCCATTCAACAAATGGGGAGTGGACTTCATAGGTCTAATAAATCCAAATTTTAGTGCAGGACATAAGTGGATCTTAACTGCTACAGACTATTTCACCAGATGGACTGAAGTTATTGCACTAAAGGAATCTAATGTAGTTGTTGTTCTAAAGTTCTATGATGACATTGTAACAAGGTTTAGACTCCCTCAATCAATAATCTCAGATAATGCCCTAGCTTTTGTTAGATCATCTATAACAGAGTGGGCTGTCAAGAATGGTATTTATTTAAACACTTCTTCCAACTATTACCCACAGGGTAATGGTCTTGCAGAATCTACCAATAAGAACCTGATTAGGATCATCAAAAAGACTCTGCAAGAAAACAAGAGGGATTGGCACTCTAAATTGAAGTCTGTCTTATGGCTGGATATAATAACACCTAAATAGATTACTGGGAATTCACTGTATGTCTTGGTTATTGGTAAAGAGGCCAGATTGCCTATTTCTATAGAATTTACATCTTTACAACTTGTTGATCAAATGTTACTGTTTGAAGAGGAGGATCCTCTTAAATTAAGATATGTTGAATTGCTACAATTGGAGGAAGAAAGGAAGAAGGAATTGGATACTATGGAATTAAAGAAAGCATAGACCAAGAGGGCTTTTGATAAGAGAGCTACATCCAAATATTTAAAGGAAGATGATCTAGTAGTCAAGTTGGATGTATTGAAGAGCAGGCCAGTGCAGCATAGCAAATCTGACCATTTTTGGTCAGGCCCTTTCGTTATCATAGCCTGCAAGGAAAATAATGCTTATCAGTTGTCCACGACTGATGGGGAAGTTCTACAAATTCCAGTTAATGGAATTCACCTCAAGCTTTTCTCTGAGGGTTAGGTTTAGTTTAGGTTTTATTTCAATAAGTGTTGTCCAAGAATTAGGTCTTTAGGTTGCGGGTGATCTCACAATAGCGAGTCCCACTTTTTGGGATGAAGGATTTCGGATTTGCAAACAAAAATTTTTTTTGATGGCTTCACGTGAAGTGGAAGCTTCATGCGAAGTGCTTAAGAGGCTTCACATGAAGTACCCCATGTAGGTCACTTCACATGAAGTGGCACACGTAGGGTGCTTCGTGTGAACACCCCCTTCACGCGAAGCCATTTTTGGCCGAAACTTTTATAAATTTTTGACAAGTCATGTCATTTTCACTATTCAGTTTGCGATATTTTGTGGACCCAGTGCTTAGAGCGAACCAGTGATGACCACTACGATGTCAACACTTCCCAACCTTTTCGACCTCTTTGTGATTGTTATTAGCATTAGGTACATGCATTTTTCTCATTTTTTATTGTAAATTATACATTTTATATTCATTTTAGTTAATTATTTGTTTTAAATAATATTTAGTTTGTAGAAATGTTAGAAAATGATAATTGGATTTTAGAATTTGTTAGAAAATTATTGTAGTATGTTAGAAAATCATAACTGATTATATTAGAAAATATTTGAAAACTTTAAAAAATTGTAGTATAAATGTTAGAATATATGTTAGTAAATGTTAGAAAATTGTAATTTATTATAGATTAGAAAATATTAGCAAATTGTAACTTCTAGAAAATATTAGAAAATTATAACTTAGTACATACATTAGGAAATATTAGAAAATTATAACTTAGTTATACATTACAAAATATAAGAAAATTATAACTTAGTAAACATTAGAAAATAAATTAGAAAATTATAACTTAGTAAACATTAGAAAATATTAGAAAATTATAACTTAGTATGTACATTAGAAAACCGAATTTAGAATGTTAGCAAA
>MU227518.1:262443-274789 GCA_018584345.1 Thuja plicata
TGTCCATAAATACTCCAACATTTATCTCATCTTCAACATATTCTAACCTTTTGGATTCTTTCCCAAATTTTGTTTCATTCTTTACATATTTGTAACTCTTGCAATTTACCATCTTTGTTACATCAATATTTTCATTTTTCAAAGGAAAAAGACTCTAATCAGCACATGTTTGACGTATTCCTTTTATGCAATTTATTTGTCTAGCTACATCATCTCTTATGTCACATAAAATGGATGAGATGAACTCACTTCTTCTACTAGGAGGAGCATTTTCAAAACCATAAGTGTCTTCTACAAACTTTTGAAAAACCTAATAGTGAAGATCAAATTCAATATGATAATGACAACAAGAAGTTTCAAACACTTTGTTTGTCCTAATATAATATGGCTTCAATCTTCCAAACACTTTTTGCCCAATCTTTATATTAGGATTTGATCTACAAAATGACACGTACATTTCATGTTCTGTTGTGTCCAACCAATGTTTTGTATGATATTCATATTGATTAGCTAAAATTCTATGCCTGATAACATCTCTACTTTTTGATGAAGGACGTGTATTATCATTCCAAAATAATGTGACCAAATCCTTGATTCCTCCATCAATCCTATCAGAACAAGGAGATCTACACATGATTTCCCAACTACCTTCCAAGGTGCTATCATCCAAAAGCATTCTCCTATTAACATATCGTGATATTGTTTTCCTACTAAAACCAATCTAAGATGAAACTGAAGATACTTGTCTTTTTTGGAGCGTAGTGTTACCTATAATGGATGTCAACATAACTTTTCTTGTAATGGTCTTATCTTTAGTTTGAGATCCCTTCCCCACCTAGTTCAAACCTTTCCTAAGATTTTCAATCATATCAGTTTGCATGTTAACAACTTCTCTCTTTTCTGATGTTGCATCTATACCCAATAATTTTAATTCTCCTTCCAACTTTTTGTTTATAAGTACAATTGAAAGCAATTGAGTTTGTTCAAGTGTTTCTAAATTATCAAATTTAACCAATATTTCTCTTGCTATCATATTCATTGACCTCTTATTAGCAAGACTTAAAGGTTGAACATTAGCAAGTGATCTCAAATATTCCACATCCATTGTAAGTAAATGATCTAAGTTTCTATAATTAATATTTCTCTTTACAGTTTGAGCTAAATTTATATATTCATCCATACTAGTAGCAGCATGGGATCCTGAACCTTCTCCAACATCAATTTTCTGGGCTTCTGTAGGGAGTGATCCCAACCCTTCTTCAATGTGCAATTCTTTGACTTGACTTGACCCTCCTACTTCAGCTTGTCCTTTACCTTCTTTAGTTTTATGATAATATGTCAATGCAGCTTCACGATTTATTTGTTTAGCTCCAGGTGATCTTTTTCTAGCAGATTTATTTTTTCTTCCCTTCTTGTTCCCCATTTCTTCTCTTCAAAAAATGTCTTCCAAAAGATCAGCTTAATAAAAAAAAATTTCTTCAAAAAAATACTTTGATATAGTATTTCTCCTCTTCAAAATTACACCTTTGAAAAAAATAGAAATAATTGATCTCTATTCCAAAAATGCATTTGTAAAAATTGAACAATAATAGAAAAAGTGAATTTACTTGCTGTAATTTGGTGAAAAATTAGAAATAAAAAACTTTACTTTTATACCATTCCAAATTTTTCAGAAAAAAAAATTCAACAAAGCCGACCTAGTTCGTGCGAAGTGCCTAGGATAAAAATTTGGCAGGATGGTTTTTGCTGGAATTTTCACACAAGGGGCTTCGTGCGAAGGGCCTTTGCATGAAGCCTCTTAGGACCCTTCGCACGAAGGGGGTCTTCGCTCAAAGACCCCAAAAATGAAAATTTCTTTTAAGAAAAAACAATTCATAAAATTTGGTCTTTGAAGGCCTACAATAGGGACCAAACCAAATGTTTTCCTCGAATAGATGATACCAAATGATGCGATTCAGAACAAGCTTTCTAATGAATATAATTTTCATACATATTGAGTTTGTTATCACTTTCAAATATTACTTTAACTAAACATAGGTTGTTTGGCGATTCAACAACTTGTCTCTTCAAAGCTTCAAAAAAAATACTAAATTACAAAAAAAATTATGAAAAATATGTAGGAAAAGGGTATTTGTGTTTCCTTTCTATAAAAAAAAAAAGAAAAATTGAATTTCGATATATACATTTCAAGTTATGGTGATCAAAGTGACCTTATGTCTAAATTATAGTTACTGTCACTTTAGAACTCAATAAAATATAAAATATTGACCCAAAATCAATGAAACCAATTACATCCTCTGGATATTGAAGTTACAAATATAATTTCGAAAGAATTACATCGTTATCATATTTTAAAAAAAAATTATGTTGATCAAAGTGACAATCACTTCTTAAAATCACATTTTTTTTACAAGAACCACTTTTCGAAGGAGAAAGAAAAATTAATTTTAATGAATTTTTTTTTTTTTTAAATATATTTAGAAACTAGAAAGAAAATGCTAAAATACCCTAGTTTACATTATCTTCAAATTCCTTATAGTTTTCCGACAATAGGTGTTCAAAAATGAAGTTTTTTCTCAGAATGTTGATCTCTGTGTCAAAGTTGGCCAAAAAGTGGGACACAGTATTGTGGGATCATCCTTTCATGAGTCTAGATTAGATGCATTTTCATTTTAATAAAGGTTTCATCCATCATTCTGGGTTTGTAATTTTGTTTCCCTAGGATAAGGTCTAAGGTCATGTCTAGCAGGCAGACATCCAGCAGAAGTCACCAAAATTGATACCCTAAATTACAACATCCATCAAAATAACCACAAATAGGAAAAAATTGCATATTTAGAAGAGTCTAATTAATACTATCCTTCAGATATTATTAATTAACATTTAATCATTACATTCATTGTCAAAAGTTAACATTTGTGCTCTAAGAATTGATCACATTCCAGAATTTCAAAATTTAAAATTGATCAATTGCATTGTGCATTCAAACTGAATGTAATATACAAGTGTCTTTTCATATTTCTTTTCATGTCAAGTAAAAGAGTAAATTCCAGAATAGAAAGCATGATAGAAGTATGGAGTAGGGGTCCCATGCATTGCCTTGTTGTTGATTGCTTGCTAGTTGTTAGTCAGGTCCTAGGTCTCCAAGTCTAGGTCTTCATCTTCATTTAGGTCTTTTAGGGTTTAACCTGCATCATGAGAAAGAAAAGGGATGTTAGATCTAGTTGGATCTAAGCAATGCATGAAATCACAAACAACATACATTCAAATCTTCTATTGTTGCATATCAATTTGATGAAATCAATGTAACAATAAAAAATGCATCCACAATATCTGAAACATAGTATTAAAGGGACTTGTTCTAAACATGAAACCTTCTGCTATTTATGGTCACTTTGATGGAGGTTATTCTTGTCTTTATAACCAGATATCTGAATGAAAGGGATTTAGTATTCCTATTTGAGAAACCTTTTGCAGAATTTGATCAACCTATTAACTCAACAAACCCAAATAACCAACCAACATTCATGAATGAATGCCATCCTCGATTACACTCAGCAACAAATATTAATTGGTTCATTTTATCTACTGACCTAACAAATTGATCGGTGATATGTGTGCAAAAGGTGATCATATGACTGAGTGCAGATAGCAAGAGAAAATGTGGATGTGAAAAAGGATCCATGATACTGCAAGAGATACATGAGCAATGAAGTATTCTTAATGAACTAGATTATGTAGAAAAGAAAGATAAGATGTTACAGTGAGTATCAAATGCAGAGAAAGCATAGCATTCATTTTGAAATTTAGGATTGAAAGATGCATGCCTAGTTATCACTATTTTTATATTATGAGTTATTGTTGTTTATGCTTATGAAACAGTAAGATTTGCAAAGAAATGGAGATACATAACAGAATAAACAATGTACATATAAACTGAAAGTGAAAGTCAATAAGCAAAGATTGAAACAATAGTATGTTGGTAGGATTTCTTGGAGTAAACATTCATGAAAAAACAACTACATTATGAGCAAGACACAGCATGTTTATCAATTGAAGAAAACAAACAATACTATAATGGTTCATAACTTCAAAAGAAAGTTGTACTTATGTCCTTAATGCCAAAATTTCAAGAGGTGTCTTTGTACAGGGTGTTTATATAGTTACATTGTATTCTGGTATAATGTTCATCAGGTATCCAATATAGGGCATACATTCATAAAAATTGGATTATTCATGTTTTTAGGGTTCCTGTTATGAAGATTATCCATGTGAGTCATGAGCCCGTGCTTGAACCCCATGGGTAGTGTCTTATACGCTGATAAAAGAATAGTGTATTTTCACATTGGAAAGAACAACACTTTTACAGTGTTTTAACATGACATATTTTGATATATTTTTCTCACAGTCTCACCAATGAATGTTGAATGTTGTTTATTTTATTCAATTGCTGTAAGGGAAAAAACTTTATTTGTTTTGAAAGAAAGAATAATGAAAGAAAGGTTCATTTTGCAAAGATGGACATTTTTGTCCTCATGGAAATATTGTTGTGTTTAAAAAAAAAAAACATTAAGTGAAGTGCATTTGTATACAGAGAAGACAGCCATGCAAGAGAACTCGAGTTCACATCAAATATACACCTGTTCGAGATCAACTTAATAGTTATGTGGGTATGTCTTTTTTTTGTTGTTGTTGTTGTTGACATTAATAAAGTATAGAGAGAAGTAATGAAAGAAATGACAACAAGTAAACAACAAAAGGTAACTCTGAGTATGTTTAGGGTTACAAAAGAAGTGATGAAAGCATATGTTAGAGTTTTGAAGTAAACAAAAAACTACTACAACCTACAGAACATTAATATAAAAACACTTCGAGTTGCTGCCAGAGATGTGTATTTTAATAACTCATAAAAATGAAGTTGTTGAAAACTCAAAGTTATGCATTTGGAATGCATTTTAAATGCAAAAGTAACAATAAAAGACTAGATGTAACTTATCTAAAGAAAAGAGCACAAGAAGACCAAGTTTGAGATGCAGATTAGAAGACCAAGTTCAAGATGCAGATTAGAAGCTAAGTGTCACAGGTCAACAATAGGAGAGGTAAAACCCAAGCTCTATGTGTTTTAACATAGAAAGTCGTGACTGGTAATACTCCCCTGACCAACCCCTAGAGAGCTACAGTAACCCCCAAGAATCCCACCCCACCCCAAAGCCCTCACCATGATCCCCAAGATAAACCTCTCTCCTCTGGCATGGAGGAAAAATGCAATTTCACAGGCACCCTTAAAAGAAAGTTTGTGATTATTGACATAGAAATTGTTGAGATTAAGAAGAATATGCAGGACCTGATGAACCACTGCATGAGGACCAACAAACTTGCACTGAAGGTTATGCATGCCTCGGCAACGACCCACTGTAATGTGCAGGAAAAGATGGTGGGTGGAAAAATGGAAGTAGACGAGGATAAGAAGGATCTGTTACTGTTTCTTCAGGAGGAGTGGGCGAGAACCCTACTGTCTAAACAGTTGGGAGGGAAGAATTAATGTTGCTGCCTATGGTTCAGGTTATTTTGGCTGGGCTTGACCCTCAGTTTCCCTATTCTGTGATTGGGGTTAATTTTAAGTTTGTTATTTTGGTTTGGTTGAGCCCTGCGAGGCTTATTGACAATACTTTTGATGCTACTAATGATAGCAATTACTCTGGTTTAATCCCTTGGAGTAGAACTGTTACTTTTGTTTTTGATAGAGGCAGAACTAGATTTGGTGTTTGTGATATCCTGCTAAAATGCTTTTAGCTTTGACTAGTTCCATTAATATGTTGTTAATGTGCTACTAGTCCTCTCTTCCACGGGCCAGCACCCTCTTGCTGCTTTTTCTATCAAAAACATAGAAAGCCATGACATCTGCGAGTATGAGCTCACTATCAGTTGGGACTGAGTCTAAATCAGTGGCTAAGATGCCTAGTTTCAAGTCCTAATCTCATGGACTCCTCTACACTTCTCAACCATAGCTTAGATTCATTCCAAGTTAATAGTGGTTGTTTAAAACACTACCAACTCCAAGTCCCGGTTTGAAGAAAGAGAAGTGCCATATGTTATGGCTTCAAAAACAACAGAACCTGAGCTCTGTAGGTTACCTCTACAAGTATCCAACACATTTGATGTCATGGGTCATAACTCACAATTGACAGAGGCCGAGATTTGAATCCCAGGTTCAAACTAAATAGAATCCAAAAACTCCAAACAGAATTCATAAAATACGCCATATGTTATGATAGAGAAAGATCAAACCCACACTTTCCCATAAAGATTGAGAAGTCCAAGATTTTCCACATAATCCAGAAGGAAATGCAACACCATTGATTATGGCTTCCCAACTCCAGTTCAAACAAACATGGCGGCACACAAAGAAGAAAACCCTAGATGCAAATGAAATTGATAAACACTATGCATTATGTTTTACCCAATTTTGAAGTCCACTGACAAATGGAGTAAATGCTATGATAGTTCCCAGTGTATCAACATGCCATTGACAGTGCCACAATAGTACATTTCATGCCACAAGGACAATGTTACATCTTTTCAATGATCTGTTTAGGTCAGTTATGAGCTATTCTCAAGCATTGAGCTCGGGTTACACCAACTAGGTTATACCATGGTTGGATGATACAAAGTCAGGGTTTGGTTCTTTTCTTCCAACTTAGTGGAGTTAGGTTTTCCTATGGTGTCGGGTTATGGTTGGAGTTGTATGCATTTTGAGGTTATGTATTCGGGTTTATACATTTTAATATTATGTAATAAAGTTGGTAGGGTATATAAAAATATGTATTTTATTTACCAACTTTAGGGGGCTAAACTTAGGGCTTGATTTAGGGCACTTGTTAAGCCATATAGTTTAGTAGTTGATATTGTGGATGGCTTTTTGGGGGGAAATATTTTCCAAAAATTAAGCCATGTGGGCTATATAGGGAATCCCTAGCTTCATGTTAAGGGGTTCAAGATTCTAGAGAGAAGAGCTTTTAGCGAACTTCTTGTTCCTATAGCTACCTGTTTATGCTTTTGTATCCATTGTTGGTTCATGTTTATGATATCAATTTTGTGCAAGAGGATGCTTGTAATCCTTGCTATTATTTTGAGATTCATCCATGTAACTGCACACGAATTTTGAGAGGAATATAGTTGACCCATTTTTCATACATCTTGTGGTGATCTTTTGTTCAAATCCTATTTAATTTTCTACATTCAAGTGTAATACATCTGCAACATGGATTAGTGGATTGTATCGATTCATATTCTAGATTACAGAATATAAGCCTTTTGTAGAATATGGATGTTGTTGATAGTAAGATTTCTATTTGTTGTTAAACCCTAGTAGTGACTTTCAAATTAGCCTATGTACTGGATAGTGAGTGATATTGCAGAGATCATTAGGGTATCTTAAGTGAATGCCAGTTTGACACTTTGAGAGATCTGAATCTTATTTGGTGTATCACCTTTTCAAGTTTCATTCATGCAATTTTAGTTAGAGTTTATCCCTTTCTTTCCCAAAATCAAGAGAAGATAGTATAAAATTGATACCCAAATTCATTAGGAACTGGCCTAGAATCCAGAGACTCCTTCTCAATTATAGTGCACAAACAGCTAGAGAAGGTTGCCATTGTTAGGTTAGAATACCTCTAAAGCCCCAATGCCTAAGTTGGGGTGGTAATTCTAAACCTCAACAGTTTTCATCGACGAACAAGATATGGGTTGAAGTTAAAGACATGTTTTGAATGACCACACCTTTCAAAGAATTAATGGACTACTTATGAAAAATGAATCTTCTAAGGCCTTTTATCCATATGATGAATAGATAAGGTGACAAAGGATTCCCTTGTCAATTTTCTCTAGTAGAGAAAAAAAAGCCACAATGTTTTTCATTTACTAAAACTTAAATTTTAGCTTGTGAAATGTAAGACATTATCCATTTACACCACTTCTTATCAAAGCCTATTCTATGGAGGATTTTAAGTAGAAACTCCCAAACTTACTTTATCATAGGATTTCATCATATCTAGCTTGATAACCACTGAAGATAGATTATCCAAATGAATAGAATTTAATTCATTTGCTAGTAATTCCCCTTCCACTATTTCTAACCCTAGGGACAAACCCACCTTGTTTAGGAGACATAATAAAAAGTATTATAATAGAAATTATTGAAGAGATTAAATTTCTTCAACATTTTTTTTATTCTTACTAGATTCTTCTAAAACTCAGTTGATATCAGAAACAATAAATCTCAGCACTTCAAGAAAAGTAGTATAAAAATGTCATCTTGTCTAGGATCCTTATCTAGGGACAATAAGAAGACAAATTTATTCACTTCTTCCAAAGCAAAGGGCTAGGTAAGGAGAAGGTTTTTTTGAACTGATAATAGCTATAGAATGTGGTAAAGACTTGGAGAGGGGAAGAAAGGAGAATTTAGTTGTTGATGAAATGAAAGAAGGTCTAAAAAGTAAGCCACAAATTCTTATTGAAATTTAGATTCTTCTCTATTAACTTTACCATTTGTCCTTGATTTGGAAAATAATGTTGTAGTGTTGTTTAATCTTGGATGAAGAGTAAAATAATTTTGTGTTCCTATCTCCGTGTTTGAGCCATACCTCATGAGACTTTTGACTCTATAAATTTTCCTCTCTTAATAACACTTCTTCTAGGTCCCCTTGTAGTTTCTTATGAAACTTATAAGTTTTTTATGATAGGTCACAATGAATAATGTCTTCATTTATAGCCTTTAACTAATCTTGAATTAAAATTTTCTAGAGGAGAATATTTTTAAAATGAGATAAATTCCACCCCTTAATATATTCTTGAGAAAGCTTACTTTCTTTGCTAATTCAAATATTTGAGAGTTGAGAACAATATGATTGTGGATCCACCATTCTTTTAGAAGAGGTAGAAAAGTTGGATCTCCCAACCATATTTTTTTAAATTTGAAGTGTGATTTTAACTTCTATTTTGGGACACCCAGAGGGATATCAAGCTGAAGGGGACAATGATTTCGAATCATAACTTAGTTGAGGATTGTGTTGTCACAACAACTCTTTTCGAAGATCCAAAGAGCATTAATGAAGAATATATCTAACCTTAAGAAAATATGTATGAAGCCTTTCTATGTGTTTTTCCATATTACAAGACCATTGGAAGGGAAACAATCATAGAGTCCATTATGGGATACAAAATTATTGAATTCTAGTACTAATTTAAGAGATGGGTAGATACCTCCTTACTTTTCATTAGATGATAAGATTGCATTAAAATCCCCAATTACTAATATATTTTTATTCCCCAAACATGAAATAACATGTTTCAAGGACAACCATAAATTTTTTTTGTTGGTAGTTGTACTTTAAATAAGTTGTACTTTAACCAGATCCAATTTGCATTAGTATTATGTAGAGAGACTTGAATATTAGAGATTTTCCATAGGATTTCCAAACATCCAGAAGCCACAATAGGTGGGGATTGAACCGTTGACAACAATTTTTACCTTTTGAAGAAATCCTTACCATGATCTGCTGAAATATTTGTCTCTGTAAGTAACACAAGTTCTGCCTCACAAAAGTCTAATTGACATTTGATGAGGTGTTTTTTGTTAGGGGCATTAATTCTCCTAATATTATAACACAATAACTTCATTGAGGTTTAAGAAAGTGCCTAGTTGTCCTTGACCTTGTGATTAAATCTTAAATTAGGATAGAAGATACTTCCTTTGATTTATTTTGGTTTGAAGGTGGAGTCTAAGGTTGATTGAATTCTTGCATTTTTTCATCATTATTTTTTTCTCTTTAGGGGAAGCCCTCTCTCTTTCTTATAATAATTAAAGAAGGGTTTTGGGCCTTACTAGATTCAGATTGGGAAATGGATAACTATTGTGAAAATGAAGAAGTATCTTCTTCTTATACATCCTTCAGCATTACATCATTTGGGTCATCATTATCCCAGAGCACTTTGTTAGCTAAATCTTCAACTATTTGTTCTATTTTATTGAAGAGTATGGTTTCCAAGATAATTTCATAGTTCTCTTCATAGAGGTATTCTTGAAAATATGATTTGTTCCACTTGGAATGTAGAAAGCCAGGAAGATGTTGTTTAGCCATTTCTGAGTCTGCTAAATGCCCATTTGGTTGGGAATACTTGGGACAAGATTTGTTTTTGTTGAAATCATAAAAGTAGCCTCTTGTAGAGGGAGATGAGATTTTTTTCAGAAGTTATAGAAGAAAAATGCCTCTTTCAAGACTTAGTTATGTCCTTTAAAGGGCTACTTTCTAGAGAGAAATCATACTCTTTTAGCCTCTTTAATTCTTGGAGCTAAGAAGATGTTATATTCATAGGAAAAGGGCATGTGTAGTCCATGGGAGGGGGTTTGATTGGAACCTCTGATGATGAGTCTTTATTGAATGGTACAACTTGTGGTTCATTTGCATCATTTCTCTCACAATTTAAATAACCTCTCTCTGAATTAAATAGTTGTCAGTTTGCAAGGTACCTTCATCTATAGATAAGGGTAAATGACAAGCTTGAAATCCTAATTCCTAAATGTTTAATATATCAGGAAGACCCAAAGTTCCATTCATGTTCTTTAATTCTTGTGGGATTGAGCAATCTATGTTCTTTGTAGCGGTCTCATTAGAAATTGTTTGTGAATTAGAATTGAATCTTTGTTGGCAGTCATTGTTTTATGAGGTAAGGCTTCCTAGAAGATTATTGGGACAATCATCATCTTCATAAGAACCCTGAAATTATGTATCTAGCACTAAATTATCTTTGTTGATGGATAGCACTTTGTCCAGAGTGGCTTCCTTGGAGGTGTTAGCAAAACAATCCACATCTATGTGGGAGCCCCGAATATTTTTATCTAACACTGAGTTTTCCTTCAAAATATTGACTATAATTTGATTTAAGGGGCAAAAGGCTGGATTTTAGGATGGATACTTGTAGACTTTTATATACTCTCACGCGTGGTTGTTACATGCTGAGGTGAAATGTCCTAGAAAAACTTGTCTTGTAGAAATTGAGGGAGCGTTATTTATTACCAAACTTTGATCATGAATGTCATTTTTTGATTGAAGAGCTAGAGAAATTGGGAATGCCTTAATAGTGTCAAAGAGAACATACTAAAAAATGGATATTTGACAATTGTTGATAGATTTGATATCATGAGACAAAACTATCCCCAATTGATTGTCAATAATTTCTAGAATATATAATTCATGATATTCTAATGGAAAAGAGGGCAAGGTAACACAAAATAGAAGGTATTTTGCAGTCATGGACAAAGGTTAAAAACTTGGGGACCATACATGTGTGTAAAGACCCAAACCTTCCATGAACCATCTTTATGTTTTGTGTGTTTCATCTCTATCTAGTTTGTTTGAAAAGATAACTATGAAAAAACCACATCCATTATCTATGTTGAAAGCATCATGAACTCCTGGCCAATTTAGAGACAACCAAGAGGACTACTGTGACTAAGTAGGGGTGAAATCCCAAAACTTACCTATTAACATTCGCGACCAAAGCTCAATCGATTACTTGAGAATGTTTGACACTAAGAAATTGATCTTGAGTGTTCCTGATGCTATTTGTAGTCACTTATTTGCAGGGGTAACCGAAGCTTCCAGTGGCGAAAGTTTTTGATCTGTTTTGCGAGTCCATTATTTGATGTCATATTGGATTTCAAGAGACCTAGGGTTTTGCTTGACAGAGTGATATTTGTCCCTTTTGGTTCTTGTTCTCCAATTTGTTGATAAACTTTTCTTGGCCTAGGGATGTCTTTGAGCAGCGTGAGAAAGGTTTTATACAAAATCCTTTTGCAGAGGGTGTTGCTTAAATGGGATATTATTAGGAAAGGATAGTGGATGCGGCCTTAACATATAATCCGTAAAAGAGATAGAATGAGAATCGTGGCCTCTCGTAGTAGACCAATATTTGTGTGTCTTGTTGTCAAAAATGAATCTCAAACCAGAATTTGTAAATTATGTGACATTGTTCCTAAGGTTTCCAATGGGAGGATGCATGTTGCCTCTATCTGAGCCATAATGGGTATCATGAAATCTAAGTCCAACATTAGGCCTCTACAATCCATGTGTTTTGTTGGTGTAGTTGTTTCTGGAAGCAGACTCTTTGAGCCCTCCTTGGTTCTGATGGTTTCCCGTTAGAGGACGTGGTAAACCTCCACGATCCATGTTAATAGTGAGAATGCCTAAAAGAATTAGTTGTCACATTAGATCATAACCATTGATGAATATAAATAATATAGAACACATGTAAAATAATAATAATAAATATAAATATAATATGAAAA
>MU227518.1:283301-301633 GCA_018584345.1 Thuja plicata
ACATTATATAGATGTATTCTTCTTTTAGGGCATTTGAGATGAGGACTAATATTTTTCATATTTCTAAAATGAATGTGTTGAATATTCTTAAATTCTGCAACATAACAAAATATGACATAGAGTTTTGTTTAGTCACTCATTATTGAAAAAAAATGACATTTAATAAAATTTTAAATTTTATCAAATAGTAAATCATAATTTTATAACTACAAACTTATCTTGACACATGAAAATTAGTTAAACTGATTTTAGTAGAAAGTGGATCTAAATGTTTGTATAAGTTTAATTAATAAGTGAATAGGGTATATCAATAAATGTGTTGAGTTGAATACAAGACATAATGAAAAAATTATATAGAAATATCTATAATGGATAGCTAGGTAATATGTAACAAGAGATCCAACTTCTTTAAATCTTCAAGGGGACTAGGACAGGGGGATCCCATGTCCCCTGTATCAGGTGAGGAAAGGTGACATTAAAGGGCTTCAACAATCCTTGGAGAACCAAGTTTTCTCTCATCAGCAGTTTTTAGATGACTCGGTTATTATGGGAGAAGCCTCGATTAAAAATGCTAGTAATATTAAGAAAGCTTTGAATAATTATGGGAAATCTTCTGGCCAGATTATAAACTGGGGTAAAATTTCGGTGTATCTTAGCAATGTCCCTGATAGAAGAAAGATGAGAATCATTAAGATAATAGGATGTGATGTGGGAACTATGCCTAGTACTTATGTTGGTCTCCCTCTCTATTTAGAACCCCCTGATACTTTTTGGATGTAAACTTATTTCATAGTAAACTTGCAGGATGGAAAGGGATGTTGTTAAGTCAAGCAGGTAAAATCCAGATTCTTAGAGCTACCCTTCAAGGTCTTCCTCTTTATGCTTTGAGAATTTTTAAAATCCCCAAGAAGTTTGGTGAAGCTATTGAAAAAATTCAAAAACAGTTTCTGTGGACAGGGATGGAAAAAAAAAAGGATAGCGCTTATAGCCTAGGACAAAGTTTGTTGTCCGATCAAGAAAGCGGGCCTAGGGCTGCGAAGAATTAAGAATTTGAATGAGAATCTTCTCACCAAAGTTATATGGAGATCCTATAACTCGATAGGAGAATGGACTCTTATATGGGCCAACAAGTATAATAAGGACAAGCCTAATCTTGATGCATTTATGAATGAGGATAGGGAAAGGGTTGGTTCTTTCATATGGAAAAATGCAATGAAAAATAAATCCAGAATCAAAAAAGGAATTAAGTGGAAAGTGGGAAATGGTAGCAAAGTTCTTTTCTGGGATGATTAGTGGATTCTTCATTCCCCCTCAAGGAATGCCCTAAATGGGGTATCTTTGAGAATCAGTGTAAAAGTACCTTTGGAAGGAAAGTTGAAGACTATTGGGAAAGGGATCACTGGAAAGATTTATCTATCATTGATATAAGACTAGGTCATCTTAACAAAATTCTCAACTCAATCAACTTGATTGAGGAAGAGGACATGATTGTTTGGAAACGGAGTAATGATGGTAACTTAACTGTCTCTTCTCTGTACCACTTGGAGTATGAAGACAATATTGAGCCTTTTTGTGTGAAAGTCTGGGATATAAACCTCATTCCTAAAATTAATGTTTTTTTCCTTGTTAATGATGATAAATAAAATTTTGACTACTGACAATCTCAAAAAAAGAGGTATGACTATTGTTAATAGGTGTTATCTTTGTGAGAAAGAGGAGGAGAGTGTGGGACATATCTTCATCCACTTCCCTTTTGTCAGAAATATTTGGGATCTTTTTTTCTAGATCCTTAATATTGAGTGGGTTTTTCCTGATAATATGGAGAGTCTTTTTAAATCTTGGATCTATCCTTCAAAGAATGACACAGTTGTTAAGATCTGGAATTTTGTCATACCCCATGTATGCTGGGGGGTGTGGAGAGAAAGAAATGATAGAGTGTTCAGAGACAAGATTACTATGGAAAAGGAGGTTTTCTTTAAGATTAAGAGAGCCATAAAAGAGAACCTTATGTTACAGGATAAAGTGTTAGAACCTCTACAGAAGAATGATGTTTCCCTGTTCAAAAATTGGAAAATCAATGGCTATTCCAAAAAAAGGACAACAAAACCAAAAGAGAGGATGCTAGATGATATTGTCCCCAGAAGGGATGGCAGAAAATCAATTTTGATGGTGCCTCTAAGGGTAATCCAGGTGAAGCAGGTTGTGCCATTGTTATGAGAGATGAAAATGGTGTCTGTACATGTATTAAAGCTATCCCTATCGGTAATCAAACAAATCATCTTGTAGAAGCCTGTGCGGCTCTTCAGGGTCTTTTTTTAGCTAAAGAAAAAGGTACTACCAAAGTTTGGTTAGAAGGGGATTCTCTCAACATTGTCAAATGTTTAAGAAATGAAACTCCCGCCTCATGGAAAATATATAATATTATTCAAAAAGCCAAAGATATCATGCGCTCTTTTGAAAATTGTATTATTACCCACAATTACTGTGAGGTTAATGGTGTTGCTCACTGGGTGGTGAATAACGCATGTCAGAGCGATGAGGTGGCATAGTGGGATGATGGAAATGACATGCCATCTCAAGTGAAATTATTGCTTGAGATGGATCGATTGAGGAGCCATCAGAAAATTACTAAAAATGGTAAGTTGTTTTAAAATCATTAAGACTGAGGTGATGTGTCATTATTACCTTTGAGGCTGTAAGTACCCTTTTACGATTGCGAGCTAGATTTGGCATGCTTTCTAGGTCCTTTTGGCATTGCAAAATATTCATTTTGGCATTTTCTTCAGTCATAACAATAAAAATTTTTGTAGCCAGAGTAAGAAAATGGGTGGAAACAAGGAAAGAGTTGAACATATTAACTGTAATAGTTGGAAGAAAAAGAAGAGAGTTTGGAATATTGTGAAAGAGGGTGGGTTGTCTATTTTCCTGGAATGGCTCCATGGTAGGAATCCTTCTATCACTAGGATTTTTATGAAAAATTGGAAAGAGGGCAAGATTCTAGTTGGAGATTAGTATATGGAGGTTACGGAGAGATCATTGCTGAAGCTACTGGAATTGGTATGGACGGTATCAAGTTTTATAGAGATAGATTGATATCGGATAAAGCTTGGGAGACTTTCCTGGAGAATGAGAAGGAAAAAAATAGATTGGTCAAGATTGATGCTTCTGACCATAATTCGAAGCACATTTCCAGATCCTAGAGGTATGTCATGTATGTGATTATCACTTATGTCACTCTGTATGGTAGGTTTACTAGGGTGTATGGGCACCATTTCATGTTATTAAACCATTTTAGGCATAAGGTTAAAGTTAGTTTATCTTACTATCTGCTTAGTTCATTAGATGCTACCATATCTAGCCTATGGAAAGATCCAAAGGGGGATCATGCTTGCCACCAAGGGCTTATGCTTCTCATATATGAGGTGCTGAAATCTAAAAAAGTGGAAAGGCCGTTGGGAAAGAAAATTTTGGAGGAAGAAGAGACAGATGGGGATGAAGATGAAAGTATGTATGGGGAAGAAACTGAGAGTGAAGAGGATTCCAAAGGGTATAAAACCCTAAATCTAATAGAAAGGGTGTTTCTAAAAACTAGAAGAACCCCTACTTTGAAGGGTCAGAAATAGAGAAGGATAGTGATGAGGAGATTGGGGAGGGAAGCAGAAAGAAAAAGGGAAAAAAGAAAATAAATAAGAAGATTCAGAATGAGTAGTCAGAAATAGAGACTAATTTTGAGGAGGAGAAAAAGGAGGATAAAAAAAGAAAACGTAGGGAGGGTAAGGAGAAAGTTAAAATTAAACAGAAGAATAGTCACTCCAGCAAGAGGAGAATTAATGTTACTTCAGATTAGGAAGATTTAAAGAAAAACATAGAGGAGAACAGGGAGGATAAGGAAAAAGAGGAGAACAGGAAGGAGAGAAAAGATGAGGGCAATAAAGATACTATTCTTAGGGATAAAATTGAAGAGAAGAAGCAAGAAGATGAAAAAGATGAAAAGAAGAACAAAATGGATGAAGATTCTAGCCGTAAGGAAAGTGATTTCCATGACAATGTGTACACAGGGGAGCATTATTTCTCTATGGACAATAAAGATCACATTGTGCGTTTCATTGGTTTGGTAAGTAATCTCATTGTTGATGAGGATAAGTTGAAAAAAGAAGTTGATATAATAAAGGCCGAAATTAATATTCTAAATAGTATGGGTATTGGGGAAAAATTGGTGGGTGTGTGTCTGAATAAAATGAAAGAAGTGGTTGGGAATTCTGAAGCCCAGGCTAAATTTGTGAATAAAGTGGGGATAATGGAGAGAAATATCAAAGACATCAAAGGCAAGGCTGAGAAAGAGAGTAATGATGAGCAGATTACGAACCTAAAAACTAAGGTGGAGAGGTTGGAGGCTACTATTAAAAAAATTAGGGAATAATGTCTTATCAGTCTCAAGGCTTACTGTTGTTATGCGCATATTTTGATGGACAAGCTGGATAGGGACAAAAGAGAGAAGGAAAGCAGAGAGATCAAAGATGGAATTGGCCCAAGATCACGCACTAGAACTAGTACTAAGAAGAATAGTCCTAAGGAGGACAAAGATACCGTGGAGCTCAAGAGTTCAGTCAGCAATATGCAGCTTATGATCATTAAAGTAGAGGAGATGGTGCATGGAATGTAGCTATTTTGTTTTCCTTCCCTTTAGGGATTTTTTCTGTCCCTATTTTTAATGTTGGATCCGTGGGACTTCTTTTGGTTTAGTAGCTTGTTTTCCTGTTTCCTTTCCTTTTTGGGTGCTCAGGCACATTTGTTTTTTGCTACTTTATTGAATATTTGTTTTAATATTTTAGGTTTTAGGTCCTTGTAAAACCTGCTAAACTTTCTTACTTTGTAAAGGTTTCAGGTCCTTGTAAAACCTATTTTTACTTAATTAGAACAAGAGATCCAACTTTGAACAAAATTAAACTAGTTTTCTAATATAGCAATTTCTAGAAAATATTTTTAAATTTGACATTTAAATAATAAATATGAACTAACATTAAACTTTACCTCACCTTGACTTATAAACCCTAAAGAACTATTTTATAAATGGTTTTATTCTTTGCATCCTATATTTGTCTATATAGTACCAACTTCCTAAATATTTTTTATTTTAAAATGACAATGAAGAATATGACTAAATGTACTATAATATAATACATTCTTTGAATGAAATATTAAAGTATCATTTTAGTGGACATGAACTACTAATTATAAGAGACCACTTCTAGTTATTAAAATTAATATAATTTTGAGTAGGTTCCCTCATTTAGAGATATATTTTTAGATTCAAATTATTTTGTATGATAATATCTTATATCTTTTATACAACTTCCACTTAGTCTTTTACCCTTATATGTTACTTCAAAAGTCACACAAATTTTTAAGTATTTTACATTCCTCCAAAAATAATGTCTTTAAGAAGTTCACTAATTTACAAGAATTTTTTTATGATGCTCTTGAAATAATTCTAAAATAATACTGAAAGTTAAAATCTCATAAATAAGTGAAGTCTAGTTATCTTAATGGGAAATTACAACATGAGAACACTAATAGACATAGCTAAAATGATGAAACTAGACATAGGCACTTGTATTGTAATGTCCTTTTGTTATATATTTTTTTTATTGTGAAGTGTGTCTATAATTAATTTATTGTAGCAAAAATGATTGTTTTAAGAATAAATAACAGATTATCCAAAGAAATATAGACACAATAAGCCAAATATACAATGAAGAGATGGAGAAAGGAACCTAGATTTGAAAATTGGAGTCAAAAGTGTCTGACATAGGTATTTAGTATCCAGGTCAAAATGTGTTTGATCGAAGAGAAGTAATAAGAGATAAAATCAAGAGGCTCATAAGTATTGTCTACAAAATATTTAGCTCCAAATTATAGGACAGGGGTTCTCATTGTAATTGTTAAGTACTTTTCTTTTGTTTGAGATCAGTCACAATTTGCAATAGTCTACTTTTGCTCATGTACCACTTTTATTGTCATATATAAACATGTAAACAAAAAATAAGAAAATATTAGCTATTTTATATAGGGATTTATCTATGTCAAATATTATATTGGTGTTTCCACCTCTACAATGACTTTCTTGATGAAAAAAATGCATCCTCTAGGGATGACAAAGGAAAAAGTGGTGGAAATAATGAATTGACATATGTTACCTCAAGTATATAACCCTTGGCATGATATCACACACAAGGCTTGATATGAGGTCATGCAACATGTTAAAGCATGCTTCCATCATGGAGAAATATAATGTTGTATTGATTCAAGGGTATTATTATCTGTTCAATTTTGGTGTATGTTTTCTATTTTTTCTACATGTGTTTTTTTGGTGGAAAATAGTGGTATCTATCTATTATTGGAACTCATTTATTCTTTCTAGAGGAAAAGCCAACAATTAGAAGGGGGAAAGAATATGAAAGGTGGGTAGAGGAAGCACAAGAAAGAGAAGGATATGGCAACAAAGAAACTAGTTTAGAGTTAGCCAAAGTGTAGGGACATCTATTTTTATTATTCAATTTTTTCTTTGGTGCAAATAATAACATTGATCTATGTAGTGATTGTTGAATAAAATAAAGGTAGAAATTTCCTTAAGAAAAGATGATCATCTCTGCCAAGGGCAAATATTGATCGAGTGGTAGAGAAGGGGAAAGGAAAAAGGTTTTGTAAAAGTTGGAGAAAAAGTACAAATGTTAACTGTTCATGCTTCTTGTTGAGATCTATAAAAAGCTTGTGACTAGCTTGAGACGGATTTCTAGGTTTGCAACTAATTAAGAAATTATTCGTCACTATTTTTTAGTTATTTCTTATTTGTATAGAAAGGAATTAATCAGTGGGTTTGATTGTGTGTGATTGATGTAATTGATTTTGACCAACTTATTAGTTTGAAAACATCTCTATGAAAGAAACAATAAGGAAAATAAGGTTGCATTATTAGTGTTTGAAATCTATTGGCCATAAATTGGTAATAAAGAGGTTCTAAGGGCATAAATAGAGAATCAAATATGAGGCAACCTATTCCAAGACTGGTGGGGTGAAGAGAGAGCTTGAATATCATTAATAGAAAGAATAGTGAGGATGCTACCTCAAAGAGGAATCCCAAGGATAAAGGAAGTGTTGGAGAGATTTTGTGAGTTGATAAGAAGTGATCTCAGGGTGGACATACCAAATAAGGTACTATTGACTAGTAGAACTGCAAGAAACTCTATGATTGAAGACAACAGTGAAGTAGAGGAACATGAAAGGGAAGAAGAAAAAGTAAAAGAAATGGGAAAAGGATACTTTTTTAGGGATCTTTCATGAATTTCAAGTATTAACAAAATAGATGTACCAAGATTTTATTGAACAATAAATATAGATGAGTTGAACAATTAGATAGGAGAGTTTGAAGAATAGTTTGAATTGGAAGAAAATACAGATCTACAAAGGGTAATGATAGCTCAAAATAAGTTGAAAGTACATATATCATTATGTTAGAAAGAATTACAAAGATACTATACAACAAATAGAGACCTAAGAATAAAAAGGTGGAGTCAAATGGTGAAAAGTTTGAAGATTAAATTCATTTTGGGCACTATGAAATAGAATTATGCATTTTGTTTTAATTTCTATCTACCCAATAAATACGAAATGTATCAAAGTTTTCCAATTCATCCCAAACAACATTCCTATACTGCTTAAGCCTCTTATTCTTTAAAACATATTTAGACGTTATTTGACATATTATCAATTTAGAGTCTCTAATCACTCTGAGACTCTTTATCTTATGTTTTGAGGCCATTCTTTGGCCAATTAACAAAGCCTCGTACTCGACAACATTACTCATGCATGTAAACAATAATGTAAAAGAAAACTTGTAGGTCTTACCACTAGGAGCTACCAATAGGATTCTTGTACCAGCTCCTTCCTTAGAACTTGCTCCATCAAATTACATGGTCCATAAATCATAGTGGTCCACCAAATTATTCTTATCATCAGATAACAACATACGTTGATTTCTTTCTTCAACCCCTACATTTTTTACTTGAAAAGATCCAATATCAGTATTAACAAAACAATTCATGTCAGTATCTTCATTTACTTCAATCAAATGAGAAGTCCTACTTTATCGGGACACCTTGACAATATCACCAGCAATATTAAAAGTATCGAAAGAAAAATCACATTGGATACTTCCACCCATTGAAGCATTCCATTTTCTTGATAGAAACATACCATAATGAGGTGGAATATCAACAACCAAGACACTCATTGTTAGCATTTTGTCACGACATATTGCTAACCTATAAAGAAAAGCCTTAATAGTACTGGAATTGCAGGGATTTCTCTAGAGTCCATTACTTGAAGTATTCCATGAGGACTATCAACTTCTAATCCCATTGAATTCATTGTCTCTATGTGGATAATAGCGTTAGATGCTCTAGAATCTATCATAGACTCCTCACTATTTAGAGCATAACACCTTATATTATCAACCTTTTTTTTCTTCACTATCTGACAAAACTTGTTGATGATATATTTTTTCTCTACTTTGTGAACCATACATATCGTGGCTCTCAATTTCATTATTAGAATCTACATCAGGACATGAATGAGAATAAGTGATACAGAGGGTTTGGGGTTCTAGTCTTTCTTTCCTCCAAAATTCTTATTCCTTCTACTAACCATCCAATGGTTACTCCTCCATGTGTACTTATCCAATATGGATCTCCTGCATCCTCTCTATCAAATTTCCTCCTAGGTATAGTTGATTTTTTAAAGACACAGAATACATCTAAGATCAACTAGTCTAACTAGTTCTCTAATTTCCTAGGTTTTTCACTGGATCTTTCCCCTAGAATCCCAAACCCTTTCTTAGGATATTCCCCATACACCTCATATATTATTTCCTATGTCTTTATCCCATTAAAATTCCATTAGAAAATTTTCTCACACTTCTAGATACTTCAACAATCCAATTATTGACAAATGCACTAGGAGGCCTAATTGGCCTATTTCCTAGTACGTCAAATTTCATTATTTTGGGTCTAAAGATCCCAATTATTCCAAAAAAGCTCATATAATACCTTGAAAATCTTCAAGCTATCAACAAACCCTACTAGAATCCAAAATTCCAATTTCTCAATGCATCCACAACCCTAGTTATCACAAGGCCCTAGTTTTTAGCCTATCTTTTAGTCCTCTAGACCAGTCAGGAGAAAATGCCACCAAATTGGTCTTAAAAATTACTTTCATAATTTATCACCATTTGATCCTTCATGGAAACGCTTTAGGTCTTCTACACATTCCACTAATTTCACCATCCAAGACCATGGGTGCTCTATGCAATCCGTTCTTTACCCTGTCCAGGCTCACCTGCTCCTAGCAGTCAGCCACAGGGCTTCATTCCAAGTCTAGGAATCCCACTGACAAAAAAAAAAGAAAAGAAAAAAAAAATTATCTACATACCCTAACCCTTCATCCCCCATTGTTTCAGCCAATTTCATAGGTGGATACTTAGGTTACAACAATACTTACCTCTGCAACTCTACCTATAGAACTTGTAGACTAGTGGCTTAAATCTTACTATAACTTTACACTATGTTAACTTGAAATCAAAATAATATGTGCATAAGAAAGATAATTCAAAAAACTACACCCACATGGGGTCCTATCACCCAATCCAATCCATACACAGTCGTACAGAAAGCAAGAAATACTGCAGATTACTAGAAGACACAATCTGACATCTGTACAGAGGGTTCACAAAAGTGTTATGCAATCCTAAAATCCATTAAGCTTCTGAAAACCATTGATCCATTCTCAAATACCCAAGTGTGGGTAGTTACAACCACTCCAACCTCCATTAGCAACTTCTTGTAAAAAGTTGTAAGAGTTGCTCAAGCAACTTTTAAAAGTTGCTAGCAACTTTTTAGCATCTTTTGCTATTTGACTATTTCAATCAACTCGGTGCATGTTTTTGAATTCCATGACCCTAGCTAGGTTACTTATAGTCCTAGAAGACACTCTAAACCCAATTTACACAAAAATAACAAATTTTACCTTTCTAGGTCAAAATGATCACAATATCACCTAGGAGTGCACTCTTGGCTCTTACAAACACGGAGATGATCATCTTTGGATCCAACCTAGTGGATCTTTTTACAACCCATAAAAAGAACCTAACACAACTCTAAAACACACAAACCACACCAAAATGGGAGGTGCTCTACACCATACTCCCCTCGGACAAATAACTCAAGTCCCTTGAGTTAGGAGGTCTTCAATGGTGACCCTGTGCTTCATAATTTCTTCCTCAGTCATCCAAGTGGCCTCAGCTTCAGGTATTTCCTTCCACTTGACTAGATACTCTTTGTAAATAGCCTTCCTTCTCTTTGTAATCACTTTGGAATCCATTATACTGTCTAACTGCAGAGGGATTAGGATAGGCAAATCTTTGACCCAATCATCTTCCCCTAAATCTAAATGAGTTTGTTGACCTGTGCCTAAGGATGGCCCCTTATAGGGATACAGGTCACATACATTAAAAATGGGTGAAATTCCCAAATTAGGAGACAACTCCACCTCATAGGAATTTTTTCCGTACTTATGCAATATCCTCAATGGTCCTATCTTCTTCATGAGCAACTTAGTTAGCTCACCCTCGGGTAGTCTTTCCTGTCTGAGGTAACAAAGTACTAGATCCCCCACCTTGAATTTTAGATCCCTCCTTGATTTTTCTTCCTTTGCCTTATACTTCTCCCCTTGTTGATGTAGAGTCTTGTTGACTTGATCACGAAGCTCCTTCATCTGCTCTGAAAATGATTCCCCTTGGGAACTCCTTTTGTCCTGCAAACTAAGATCCCTTAACTCTCAGATCCCTCTAGGATTGGTCCCATAGACTATCTCAAAGGGGATTTTACTAGTACTCCTATTAATGGATTCATTATAGGAAAATTATGCCTAGCCTATAATGTGATCCCATGAGTGTCCATCATTCTTAATCAAGCATCTTAGCAAGTTCCCAAGTGACCTATTCACAACCTCCATTTTCCCATCTGACTATGGGTGGTAGGCTTAAGAGAAAGACAAGTTTTCACCTAGTTGTTGGAATTACTGGAATGATGTACTGAGAGGGGAGGGGTGAATCAGTACCTCTAAAACTTTTTATGTGATTGGCCCATTAACCTTTGTGTCATCAAATTTGTATATTCACCTATCTATCTATTTATCTTTCTTTATGTATGTGAAATCATAATATAAGTTATTTACATTTGTAAACATTCAAGAAACATTCATGAAAATAAATAACACATAACACACGATATGATATTGCAGAAAACTCCTGTTAGGAAGTAAAAACTACAGTGGGTATGTCTACCCACAAAAATTCACTAGCTGTAGATAAGAAGGGAGTCGGTTAAGCTTACATTTTGATCCATTTTGATGATCTACCCTCTTAGGAGTATTAGAGTGGAGACATGTTAGGATCTACTTTGTTTGAAGCTTTAGCAACACCATTAGGTGTGCACTCTGCTAAGAGATTTATCAAAGAACTGTTAAGTCCACCTTCTACAAAAGTATTTCATATGTGATGCACTTGTTAGAATGCAAATACAATATAAATGTTGATCTGATAGTATATGCAATCTCTAATTATTGATAACAGATCCTGTAAATCTTACAATGTATATGTAATCACCTTGATTGATTTGAATAATACATTGTCTTTGCTCATCGGTAGCCTTATCTGTGTTCTTGATAACTGATATGATCTTTTTCTGAACTTTGCATGAATTCCCTTCTTCTTCTTAGATGCTCTCCATGGATATATTCAGTTATCAACTCATTACCTATTACAAATGATTGAACATCTATATATACTAGTTTCTATGTCCATTCTTGATTTACGCTTTTTAGATTAACTCTAGATCCAAGGTTTACAACTTGACCTTCATCTTTAGTTAGTTATGTTTTAGATCCATTAGGATGCTTTAAAACATTTACAATTTTCTTTGTTGACCCTCAAATAATGTTTTAAAACAAATTAAAATCCTATGAATAGAATTATAACATTTTATCTGACGTGGAAAGTCAAATCCACTTTTTGCGGGTTCTATAACTGGCTATTGGTTTGGATGGTCAGGCTGCTCTGTCAATCTATTGGTCTTCTTTCTTTATTTTCTCTATCAGTCTTCTTCTCTATTGGTGTCCCTATTTTGAATTGTCTGTCAGGTTCCTTTCCTTTTCTGTTCTTTCAATTAAGTTAAAAAAAACTATATCATCGGTGATGTCCTTTATGCTTTATTGTCGGTTCAACACTTTTTAATGTTCGTTGGGAAATTCTAGACTTGGCAATTTTATTTCAAGCATTGTCATCTCATCGGTTATGTTGTGTGTTTTCCGTCGGTTATGCCTATACCAATGACCTTTACGACGTTTTTCACTTAAGTATGCTAATAGAAAAACTTTATGTCATCACTAGCATCTTCCAAAGGGTCCTCTAAAAATGTCCCACAAATTTACTATCTCTGTCACATACTATATCCAGTGGCAATCCATGGATTCTTACAATGTCTCTAAAGAAAAATCCTGCAATATGTGAAGCATCATTGGTTTTCTTGCATGGAATGAAGTGTGTCATTTTGTTAAACCGGTCCACCAGAACAAACACACTGTCATGACCCCTTGGTGTCTTTGGCAACCCCAAAACAAAGTCCATACATAGGCACTCCCAAAGCCTCTAAGGTATGGATAGAGGTTGATACAATCCACTATTACTACTTTTTCCTTTAGCTGTCTCACATATCTGACATTTCTCCACAAACTTTCTAACATCTAACTGTAACCTAGGCCAATAGTAATGACTATTCACTTGCTCAAGTGTCGTGTCCACTACAAAGTGGCCTCCCAAGCTTCCTTGGTGTTTCTCCTTCACTATGTTCTCCCTCATTAAGTTCTGAGGTATACACATTAGGTGTCCTTTGAACAATAGTCCCTCCTGCAACATATAATCAATGAACTCCACTTTAAATCCATTTTGGAACTTTACACATGCCTCATAGGCATATTTGAAATCTCTTTCCTCTTTGTAGAGGTCTTTCGAATCATTCATCGCCACACTTTGCAACTGTGTCTCCTATATGGCTAGTACTCTTCTACTTATCTAGTATCAACAACCTTGTTGCTAACTCCTTTCTTGTGTTTGATCACAAATGTGTATGCTTGAAAAGCTTCCACCCATTCAAGGTGCCTTTGGTTCAATTTTTTTTGCCCATTCAAGAAACTAAGGGCATGGTTATCTGAGTAGACCACAAATGCCCTTGTTAGGAGATAATTTATCCACTTTTTAAGGGATTGTACCATAGCATACAACTCTAAATCATAGGTGGAGTACTTCTATTTGGCCTCATTAAATTTCTCTGAGAAGAATGCCACAAGGTTTCCCTCTTGACTTAACACTGCTTCGATAGCTAGCTTACTAGAATCACACTCCACCACAATTAACTTCTTTAAGTTAAAGAACCTAAGTGTAGGTAGTTTTGCTATTCTCTTTTTCAACATTTCAAACCCTTGATCTATTGTTGTTGTCCACTTGAACTGACATTTTATTCCTCCTTTTATAGTGTTGAGGATAGGGACACATACATGACTAAAATTCCTCACAAATTTCCAATAGAAGGATGCCAAACCATGAAAACTCCTAACATCCCCTATGGATCTAGGTGTAGGGCATTCCAAAATAGACTTGACCTTATCAAGATCCATCTTCATGCATCCATTAGCAACCACAAAACCAAGATACACTACTTTAGTTTTTTTGCTATCTCTGCATTTTGACTTGGTGTGATCTTATATGCGGCCTTGTTAGGAAGATTAGATCTAGGTATGAGGTCTACTGGTGGCTCTCATCCCTCATGGGTGACAATGCACTAGGCAATCCATTATCCACTATTTCATGATACTTTTCCAACAGTGCTTGTACTTCTTATGGCATACTAGATTTCTCTTTGGTATCCTCCTTTGGCTTCATTATCACTACACAATAGACCCCTTTCTCCTTCTTCATAGCCTTTAGAAATTCCTTTCAACTCAAGAGCATCACACTAGTTCCCACATGCTTCTGTTCAATAGGTTCTTGTAAAGGATCCATTTGAAATTTCTTCCCTTTCTTGGTGTTCACATAGTTGTTCTTCTCACCATCATGAATGGCCTTGACATCATATTGTCATGGGCATACTAGAAGGAGATGACATGGATCCATGGGAAATATGTCACATAGGACCTTGTCCTTATACTCACCTATCTCAAACTCCACCATTATTTTTTCATCCACCACTATTTGTTGCCCTTTGTTTAACCATGATACTTTATAGGGAGTGGTGTGAGGTATCCTCCTAAGTTTTAGCTTATCCACCATCTCAGTTGACACTATATTATCTATTGATCCTGAGTCCACTATCACCTTGAAGATCTTCCCATGAGACCTACAAGTAGTCTTGAACAATTTCTTTCTTTGAGGTGGTTCTGTGACACTAGGAACTTTCAACAAAGTCCTTCTCAACATGAGATTCTCTCCATCCAATACTAGCCCTGCCTTGGAGATGGGAGAAGTGACACTTCGTGTGTCATCATATTTCACCAACTGATTTCTTCTTTCCCCCATAGATGATGTGGAGGTCTTATCAGTACATCTTCCCATTGTATGGTCCACTTGATTACAATTGTAACATTTTCCAGTGAAGATAGAGTTGGACCTTCCTTGTGACTAGAATCTACCCCTTGGTGGCCATCTTCCTCTTTATCCTCCTCTCTGAAATGATCCTCTATATTGACTACCCCCACTATTATCCATAGATTGATTATCTTCTGTTCTACTTTGGATTTTTCCTCTGCCAAAATTATTCCTAGCTCTAAATCCTCTATTGTTGTTACCTCTACCTCTTTGGTGGAAATCATTCCTCCTTCTAGTCTTCTCCTCTTCTCTCAAAGATAACTGAAAACACTTGTGCATACTGTCAGGAGCCATCATAATAATCTCATCTTGAATCCCTTGTCTCAACCCATTGAGGTACCTTGCTACCTTTTCTACCTCCTCTTCTTTCTTTCTTTACGTTAGGCTCAATTTTTGGAACTCCTTAGTGTAGGCACTTACTGTCAACTCATTTTGCCTCAAGTTTTGCAACTTCTGATACATTTGGATCTCATAATCAGTGAGAAGGAATTGTGCCCTAATTCTGATCTTCATTCTCTCCCAAGAAGCTATCTTCTTCCTACCAGTGGATACCCTTTCATCTTGCATCATGTTCCACCACACCAATGCAGAACCCTAGAGTCTAGCCTTTTGATAGATGACTCTCTTATCCTCTGATACTTCCTTCTAGTCAAACTAGTTGTCTATGACCTCTAACCAATCCAATAACTCTTCACCATTCAATCTACCACAATAGTAAGGTATATTTTCCATACCATCTTTGTTGATGGACTTGAAGGCATCCAAGAACACCTTTTGTTCTTTATCCATTTCTACTTCTTTCCCTTTAGATTCTCCTAGCTTATTTTCAGTCTCATAATCATCACTCTCATCTTCCCATTCACTTATTCTCTTCTTATTCCTTGGTTCTAACACACTAGCCTTCTCCAAGAGGCCCTAAACCAATTCCACAATGGCATCCCTACTCATTTCCTTAGGAGGCATGTTCTCAATCTCTTGGCTCTCCTCCCCTTCAGATATACACCAAACTTAAAGAAATATTGGCTCTGATACCACTCTGATGCAAAGGGTTTGGGATTCTAGTCTTTCTTTCCTCTAAAATGATTATTCCTTCTACTAACAATCCAATGGTTACTCCTCTATGTGTACTTCTCCAATATGGATCTCCTAGATCCTCTCTATCAAATTTTCTCCTAGGTATAGTTGATTTGTTGAAGACACAAAATACATCTAAGATGAACTAGTCCAACTAGTTCTCCAATTTCCTAGTTTTTTCACTAGATGTTTACCCTAGAATCCCAAACCCTTTCTTTGGATCTTCCTCATACACCTCATAGACTATTTCCTATGTCTTTTTCCCATTAAAATTTCATTAGAAACTTTTCCCACACTTCTAGATACTTCAACAATCCAATTGTTGACAAATGCACTAGGAGACCTAATTAGCTTATTTCCTAGTAGGTCAAATTTCACTTTTTTGGGTCTAAAGCTCCCAATTCTTCAAGAAAACCTCACAAACGACCTTTAAAATCTTCTATTTATCCACAAACCCTACTATAATCCAAAATCCTAGTTTCTCAATGCACCCACAACCCTAGTTATCACAAGGCCCTAGTTTTCAACCTATCTTTTACGCCTCTAGACCAATCAGGACAAAATGCCACCAAATTGGTCTTCAAACTTCCTGTCATCATTTGTCACCATTTTATCCTTCATGTGAACACTTAATGGCTTCTACACATGCCACTAAGTTTACAATCTAAGATCATGGGTGCTCTGTGCAATCTGATCTTTACCCTGTCCAAGATCACCTGCTCCTAGCAGTCAGCCATAGGGCTTCATTCCACATTTAGCAATCCCATTGTAAAAAATAAAAGAAAAGAAAAAAAATTATTTACATACCCTAATCCTTCATCCCCCATGGTTTCAGCCAATTTCACCAATGGATGCTTAGGTTAGAGCCATATTTACCTCTGCAACTCTACAAATGGAACTTGCAGACCAGTGGCTTAAATCCTACTATAACTTTACACTATATTAAATTGAAATAAAACTACTATGTGCATAAGAAAGAAAATTCAAAACACTACACCCCCATGGGGTCAGATCACAAAATCTAGTCCATACACATTCATATAGAAATCAAGGAACACTGCGGATTACAAGAAGATACAGTCTGACATCTGTACTGAGGGTTCAAAAAAGTTTTATGCAATCCAAAAATCCATTAACCTTATGAAATTAATCAATCCATGCTCAAATACCAGATCATGGGTAGTTACAAATGCTCAAACCTCCATTAACAACTTCTTGCAAAATGTTGCAAAAGTTGCTCGATCAACTTTTAAAAGTTGCTAGCAACTTTTTAGCATCTTTTTCTATTTGACTATTTTAGTCAACTCGATGCATTTTTTTGACTTCCATGACCCTAGTTAGGTTACTTAGGGTCCTTGAAGACACTCTAAACACAAGTTAGACATAAATAACAACTTTTACCTTTCTATGTCAAAATGACCACAATATCACCTAGGAGCACTCTTGGCTCTTACAAACATGGAGATGATCAACTTTGGATCCAACCTAGTAGATCTTATTACAAGCAAAACAAAACATCTAACACAAACCTAAAACACTTAAATGACACCAAAATAGGAGGTTCTCTACACCAATAAGTCATAGCACAACTACTATTATGACACAGCTCACCTTCCTCATTTCCTTGTTCCCCATTTTCATATATATCTACAGTAACAACACAGAAATCTGGAATATGTGGGTTTTCACAAGCTTCGCACCAATAATCACCATTGCACATATTGACAAAATTTTTATGCAAAGGATCAGGAGTCCTATTATCAAGCTTATCATTTCTTTGTGGGACAATAGGTTTCCCATCCTTAAATTGGGTACCATAAGAGTAATCGTGAATCCTAGGCTGCTGACTATAACTGTTATAGGCATTCCTATTATTATATGGAACTTTGTAATCTTTATGTTCTGGTTCCTTTTGATTGGTCCTGATAATTTCCTATTTATTTTTATATTGACAATTGTCTTACAAGCTTCAGTAAGGCTTCTTGGATTCTTGTCTCAGAGAGAATATCCCATTTTAGAAAAAAAATCATTTAACTATACTGCAAGGCATACCTTTTCATCAAGGCTCATTTTCTGAAAGAGCCTATGCACAACTCTTTGGAATCTTGTATTGAATTCAGCAACCTCCTCATTTAAATTTTTATTTATATTGTCAAATTCATTCAAAAAGAATCCCTCATTTGTATTATCACCATATTGATCCTTCAATAAATCTATTAGTTCATCCCTAGACCCTGTTGGAAATAATCAAGACTAACCAAGTTACTGAGAGGGGAGTGGTGAATCAATAACACTTAAAACTTTTAACCATTTCTGCACTTGTATATATTTAACCATTCATTCATCTAATCTACTGCAAGCATGAAAATGTAATCATTAATAACACATAACACAAAGATTTGGTGACCCAGAAACCTTCCAAATAGAAAGTAAAACTGGGGTGGGGATGGTACCCACAAAACTTTGGTACTGTAGTATAAAGTTGGCCGGTTAAGGCTTACATTGA
>MU227518.1:325592-347490 GCA_018584345.1 Thuja plicata
TAGTGAGTTGTGACTTATTTGACCTGGTTCCTTCATTAATTTCATTCCTCTATACTGAGATCCAAGCCCTAATTTTGGTGCATCACCTAGTAGGTAGTTTGCTTTCAGTCATTTCCCTTTCATGCAATCCTTCTATCCCTTTCCCTCAAAAAGTTTACTTTCCTGTTTAAGAAGCAAATTAAGGTGATTATCCAAGAGGAACCAGCCTAGAATCTGGAGGTCTCATCTCGGTTAGCATAAGGTCCCACAACCTTGAGATGATTCCCATGTTATACTGGATTATCAAGACCAAGAGAGCTTGAGATCAGAGGCGCAAATTCAGTGTATAACAATGATATTAAAGGGAAGAGCAACAAAACTTCTTCTAAACCTATCATTCTGCCTTACACAACATTTTTGCATGATCACCGTAAACAATCACCTCTTGTAGAAGCTTTACAAGATATGTACACTATTGGATATAATATGGTGGCTAAACAAGGTTATAAGGGTTTAGGGCTTGGTGTTAATTAATATGGTATTAAGTATCTAGTTCATCTATCTGATAAACAAGATAAGCATGGTCTAGTCTTTCCACTATCTCAACTTGAGGTGGTTAATTTCTATTGTTTCCCTCCTCTTCATATTCTCCTTCCAACACCTTCCTTAGATTACCCTAACACTCCCCAGGATGTGGTTAAGGTGTATGCTCAATTAATGAATTATAAGAAATAAATCTTTACACCTATGTTGAAAGATGCTCTCTCCAAATACAAATTTCCTTTTCATTATATTAATACACGTTTACTTGTTGATTGTGTGCATTTCAAGATGTATGTTAGAGAAAGATCTTCTTTAGGAATTATATCTCACTCTTGTGTGGTATTACAATTTCTTTATAATTTCCATATAGGGCATACCACTCATTCTTCAATAATATAGATCTTTCTCCCTCTTATCTCTTCACTAGGGGGAAAGAGATATCTCTTCCATTTTTTATAGGATCCATGATTCTCTTAGCATGTTTTTTTTTTAATCTTAATTGGTTATCCTTTCTATATTCTATCCCTATGGTTTTGTATTATGGTACATACTTCCTTTTCTCATAATCATCCATAGCTCTCTTATAATATTCAATATATCTTTTCTAGGATATATTTTTTGTAAAGATATCTCTTTGTTACAACATCTCTTGATATGATTGGTATATCCCTTGCTTTCATCCCTGGTTGGCAAGGTTTTCATTCTTTCTCTATGTCAAAGGATCTACTTTCCTTAGTTTAGTGGCATTTGTTTATTCTACAACATTATTTCCTTATACTGACTTATGTTTTGGCTATGGATACCCTCTTATATGAGAGGAGATTGTCCTTGGTCACCACCACTTCACTATTTTTCAAATTATTTTTTTTATAAACTCTTGCCCTTGATTTGGGTTAGAGTTTGATTCCTTCATTCCAAGATTCCACTTCCTCTTTATCATAGGGGGCTTGAGGATTGAATCTTTGTTCCCTCTTTACTTTTATTTGAAAGATGATATTTTTTCCTATGCACTACTCTATGGTGGGAATCTTGTAGATAAGATCTCTTCCTCTTTGAGGATCCTGTTTCCATAAGTGGCATATCCTTTTCACTATTATCTATTCTCTTAGATGTAAGGGTCAATACTCTTCGCTAAGACTATAGTAAACATTGTCGCAAACATGATATCTCCTTATTTTGTGAATTAGGTATCCTTCTTTCTCTTCCTTATCCTATTGATTAGGTAGCCACAATAAGGAGGGGGCAATATATAGGGTCTCCTTTATACTATAGTTTACATTTATAACATGCTAAATCCTTGGAAGGCAATGCACATAAATTGCTAAATCCTGAAGAGATACACATTTTTCAAATTCAAACATGCTAAATCCTCAGAACATAACGCACATAAGTTGTTAAATCCTAAAGAGACACGCATTTTTATTTTTATTTTTTCTAAATACTTGGAAGGTAATGCACATAAGTTTCTAAATCCTAAAGAGATACACATTTTTCAAATTCAAAAATGCTAAATCCTTGGAAGGTAACACACATAAGTTTCTAAGTATTGAAAAGAAACACATTTTATATTCCATAGTGATATAAGAATGTGGATCTATGGGTATTCCAAAAGCCGTCAGAAGATGCATTACAATTAAAAAGAATAGTTTATGGGTGAACCTGTTGGGATCTCCCTCCTTTCTGATTTATGGTAAGGTGGACATCTTACTAGGAAAGGTAATCACTGTCTCTTTTCTCTCTTTTTCTTTCATGCTAGTAGGATTAGATCATGAAGCTATGTTATTTATTGTTTTTCTATTGTCTTTCTTATGTAGTCATTTATGTTTTCCATGATTATTTTATCTTTACTTTCATACCCTTGTGTGTGTATGTTGAGTTACAATCCTTTGGCTATGGTGCTCATGTCCTTGACTGAGTCATGTTCTACCTCGTTGTGATCCACCAGAGTCTTTTTGAGTAAGTTTGATTTCCATACTCCCACTAAAGTGGGGGCTTAAAGTATCATCTTAAAATAGAAGCACTTCCATGTTAATAATTTTTATCCCTCCTTAGGGGTTTTTTTAGACCATCATCATGTTGTCCTCTAATTTATTCACCCTTCTCAAATGTTGTGCCTATTTAGGACCCTGATTGGGCCTCTTTGGACACTGTTTATCTCACCTGGCACATTTTCTAGGGGATCTGACTCCCTGGGTCAAGGTCAACATAAACCTTAACCTAGGTTAGGGTCAACCTTGACCTTGACCAAGGTTAGGGTCAACTTTGACTTCCACCTACGCCCCCCTTTCCAATTAGAAAGTTTTTTGGCTGTCAGGGGACATTCAAAAGTTTATTTTCCCGCTTCCAGATCGACTATTTTGGGTTCCAAAGTGATGAATCTAAAATTATATGTAATATAGGTCCTCTTATAGGGTTATAGGTATAATTGGATTTTAATTCTCCTATGTATACCTCCCTAGAATATTTTTCCCTAGATTGGTATATAAGGAAGCCTTCTCCTCTCATTTTCTCTAAGAAGAACAATCCAAGACTAAAGATTTCAAGCATCCATTATTATACATGTTTTCAACCTTCCAAGTGTTAAAATAAGGTTTTCAATTCCTCTCAAGCATTCAAGTTCTCCATTGAAGATTAATAATTCAAGCATTCAAGATTTGAAGGGATTTGGTTCAAGCATTCAAGATTCATCATTCATAACCCTAGATTTATCCATCATGGTGGTGTGATCTTCCTTCCAGAACCTTTGAACATCCTCAAGTTTCATTCATTCTTCCTTCAAGGTAGATTCCAAGCATACAATCATGAAGGTTTATGGTTTCTAATATTGATTTGAAGCTTTCATATTTACATACTTGTTTACATTCGAAATACAATTGCATATCTATTGAATATCATAGCTTCATTGTTAGATTTAGTTCTACTACTTTCTAGCATTCTCTATTTAAATTATTGATTTCAAGGTTAATTCCTAAATCAGGGTTTGACTAAAGCAAACCCTACCCCAACAAACAAAACCATTTTTCTTGCAGGTATGAGTTTAGGACAACGGGTTCAAGTGTAGATCCGGATACCCTTTTCTACAGAGTTTTGGGATTCAGAAACAAATTTTCCACCTGATTGTGCAGGTCAAGGTCGAATTTTTGTTTTGGGTCAGGATCAACTTTCTATTTTGGGTCAGGATTGACTTTCTATTTTGGGTCAAGATCGACATTGTATTTTGGGTCAAAATCGACCTGAGCCAGATCCCAAAAAGATTTTTGGGTTTTCTGCATCTCTATGTTTCTGTTCCCGGTCTGGTTACAGAACTTCTGGAAACTCAGTGCAGACTCCTTGGCTAAACAATGGTCTTAGAAACACATAGAATTGGACTATTATTTGAGGATTGGACACCCTATATGGTTGCTAAGTAGATTATTCAGTCTGATTTAATTATCGACCAGGGACATAATTGGAATGGTATTTGCAAAGTATATGCTTCAAACCATCTTGATTCTCATGGCTAATCCTATGGAATTGAAATGTATTAAGCTTCAATAAATCTATACTATCTCAAGTAAATTCTTTTACTCTAAGAAAATAGTAATCATGAATAGGAACTACTCTACTCGCCTATGTTGTAGGAATAGTCTGCCAGTTTTGTTACTAGTGGCTGTAGGAACAACATAGTTCTAATTACCTCTTAATGAACAAGGAAACAACTTCTACTCTAACAAAGTGATTCACTCAACAAGTGGGCCCCCTGGGGTGAGTGAATAGAAATGAAATCAAGACAAGAGAATGAACCTCAAATTATGCATTCTATTCATTCATGGAGAAATGTACTTTGAAAGTAAAATAGTGTTACAATATCAACTTCTATTCAAGAAAATACATCAACTAACTCGACTAACTTTTAGAGTTACAATAGTTAGCTTATTTAAAGAGAAACTACAATACTCCCTAAATCTAGGATCCTTCCATTAATGAGGATCACTAATGGATACATAATTCTCATAACAGAAAATATCAATCAACAAGAGCAAGTCTTCATGTCCTTCCCAGAATATAGCATGTTGTGGCTCTAGATCCATGTGTTGAGTTTACTCAAGAATTGTATTGACTTGTTCCTCCCACATAATTCTTTCCGCATGCCCTTCCTCAACCAATTTCTTAATTCTTTGGGCATGATGGCGCTTTTGCAGCAATGATTATCCTTGACTCCTTCAGCACCACAATGTTGTTCTTGAATGCGCCATGGCTTGATCCCTAGAAAATGGTTAGCATACACAACCTCTGATACATATATACATTTTATCATTAATACCAGGAAAGAAGTGTTAGTTTCTAATTAATATTCTTGCAAGCCACATGGCTACAACAAGGAGACTACCCACAAACATAGCATAGGAAATAGGATCATTCATCAGCATAAAACTACTTATATCCTACAATTTCTACCCATCAGTTCCAAGAAAATACACCATGTTCCTTTATCATCCATTTACCTACTTATGTCTTTACATATATAAAATATACATATAAAACCATAAGTTCAAAGTATTTGTTTTGGATGTAAACTAGTGAAAAAGAATGTAAGAAACATTTTAAAAGATGGCCTTTTAAGAGCCTCATCATTCCCCCCAACTGCACTATTGCTTTTCCCTAGCAATCACAAAATTATGAATCTTGGCCCTAAGCCTTAGGTCACTGGTGTTCTTTTCACTTGGTTCATCAACAACATAGTTGAAATACCCATGGTTGTCCTGAAGTCTTTCCCACCTCTGTACTTCCTGAGTCATATCACATGATCTTTTGCATTTTCATTTAATGTCATTAAAGGCTGTAGGAGGATATGAGGTTGAAACCTTAAGGGAATCTAGTAATTCAATAGTGTCTAGCCCAGCATTATAAACCATGGGGCTCGGCGAGTGGCAAGAGTTAAATTCTGTGGAGAATGAGGTTCCCTAATTTTTAAGTCATGGGACATTCGTACGCACCTCCTTCTGCAAGTTGCAATCACATCCTCAATATCATGTGATGAATGTTGTTCCCAATCTGTGTATGTCTTCTCTCTGGCTGGAAGGACTTTGTAGGATCCACTAGGGTTCATAGTAATTAAGATCCAATCAAAGAAAGTCTGCCTAAAACTCTGAACTTTAGCCCTCATCATGAGGGGTGTATCTATCTCACTGCTTCTATATGGAAAAGCCTGATGCTCTCTGCTAATCACATTCTAAATCCTAGACATTACTATCCTTAACTAAACATCTCCCACATACAGAAGTTAATTCCAATCCCTATTGTCTGGTACAGAAAGATTGTGTAAATATAATTCACATAATAGCTTTTTGATGGACATGGGAGCTGACTGGAATGCATCATAAAATTCATGAGGTGTAGAAATAGAAGGATTCAGTCCCTCTATAATCCTAGTTAATTGAAAATTAAAAAATTACTCTTAAGGAAATAAGCATAAACTGGAGATGGTGATCTACATGCCATTGCTACAAGAATCAATTTAGTGATCTACTCAATTTTCCTCTCCAATACTACAATCTGATTTTTTTTCTATTCTAGTTGACAAGCTTTCTCCTCAATGATCCTTTTTAGTTTTTCTATTTCCAATTTCCATTGTGCCTTTTCACATACAAATTTTTGGTACAAGCTCAACACTACTGCTAAAGGTGTGGATAAATCCAGTGGTGGCATGGGTTTCTACAGAAGAATATCAATCTACCCGCATGCAAGTTAAGGGATTTTAACTACTTCCTCTTTAGTGGAAGTATCCCCTGTTCCTTTGTCATGAGTTTTTATTAATCATCTGCTTGGGAGGATTCATCAATGGAAGATTTTCCTCTCCATATGAAAAGGTTTTTTATTGAATCATCCACTTGGGATGATTTGCATGCTTTGGCCAGCGTGTCTAATCCATCTCTACTCATTTGTTCAAACACCTTTTCAACAATGTCCTCGTCTATTGTAGGGAATTCTTTAGGGGGTGGATTTTCTGAATTGATATCAGTATCTTGACCGATATATTTATTGAAAAATTCCTTAGTTTCCTCAAAATCCTTATCATTGTCTATGAGGATGTAATCAACTTGTGGGTCAGCTATAGCTTGATCATTCATAATGTGGGAAATGGTGTCACTATCTATACTTTTTGGACCCATTTCCTCCAAAGAGGACTTCTCTGTAGACTCAGGGGATTAAATATTTACAACTAGATCAAGCATTTTGTCCGCTTTACTAACATTAGTAGATAGTCTAGCACTCTTCTTGATAGGGGTTTAAAAAGAGCTCAAAGGATCTTTATGTTTCTTCCTCCTGGTGGACACCTCCTCCGTAATGGCTATAGGAGCTTCTTCTAGTGTTGCCTCCTCGAGAGAGGGAAAGGGTTCCTCAACTAGGTTACTAACATCTTTATTATTAGGTGGTTGTTTTTCTGGAGTCATACCCTCTGCTTTTATGGTTTTAACTTTATCTTCCATGGAAGCAGACCTAGTTTCCTTGAAAGGAGAAGTATCAAAAGTGATATTAGCTTCCCTAGTTTTACCTTTCTTTTTATCAGAAATATGAGTAATATCACTGCAAGCTCTTTTCCTACATAGGTTAGGTTTAGAAGAAGAGGCTTAAGGAATGGCCTTTGTTTTCTGTATTAACTTTCAAACCCCCATTGTTGTGTTAACCCTTCTTCCTATACCTTGGCCCCTAGGGTTAACCACTCTAGGCGTTATTTCCTCCATGGCCAAGAATTCATCCCAAGTCTGAATCAATTGCTTAATTAATTCTCTTTCTATAACTAATTTGATTAAACTATGATGGGAAATAAATTGAGCTTTTCCTGACTATACTAGAGATGCTTTCTTTTTCACAATATTAAATAGAAAACTAGGTAAGTTTACTGGCTTGTTTTCATGGTGGAGATCGCTCAAAATCTTGAAATGCAGTCCATGGAGGTACTTGTACTGGCATTTACTAGTGAAGTAGGAGATTATGAATGTAGCTAGCTACATATACTCCATGGGTAATGATGTTCTTGAAGTGCCCTATTTCTTATCAACGTCCAACCGTGGGTCACCATGTAGGATAAATTGTGCCCTGGCTGAGTGCAAGTCAATATCCTTACTCCATTTTTCTCCTTCCTATGGAAACTTTGAAAATTTTGCCATGCTTTCCTCTGAGAATTCTATCCTCAGACATTTAACCATTACAAACCCATTGTTTAGAGTGTTTAGAAATTGGAAATTAATTTCATCATCAAAGCAATTAAGGCTAAGGCAGTAATCCAACCATCCCCTTCTTTAAAAAATTTCACAGGTGGCTGGGTCCCCAAGTAGAATGCTATGATCTATAGGCTCATGCCTCTGAAGCTCCCCACCCATTGCTAATGAAAAAAATGGCTTTGTATGAGCTCTATAGACACTACAAAAAACTAGAAAATGCAAGACTCCTTACGAACTCAAGGTGTTTCTTACGAGAAAAAATGGAGTACAAAATAGCTTTTAGTTCTAGGAAAATAGGCATTACTTCGAATGATATTCATAAATACATTCGTGTGTGTTAAGGTATGCCACCCTAACACGTCACAAAAATATCATTATGAAGTGAACCTTAGCTTTTAATTGCTTTCAAATCATGATGACATAATCATGGGAGGAAAGATAGGCTCCCACATAATGACGGTCATCATAAGAAGGGAAGAAATAAAGTTTTCCTTTTTGCATGCTAATGTTAATTTGGAAATATTTTGAAACAAGAATTAAATAATCTATCCCCCCAACTAAGTTTAAGGCATTGGTCTGACCAAGTCATTGCGTGCAAGAGTAAAAAAATGGAAAGAACCCTTAACCCAAATAAAAATGAAAAAAATAATATACGAGCAAAAGTATGTGTCACTAACCTATGAGGTTCTGCAGGAAGAGTGTTCTGCTATGCTACATGAGCTGATGGAGTGATGCAAAAGTACAGAAACATGGTAGAGAGAGGAGGTGAGGTGTATTATATTATGGAGAAATCATTTCACACAAAGTGAAATGTTTATTATGGAACTGGTGATAAAAATCATAGATTGGTGGAAACCTGGGTGGAAGACCCAGATGCTTTGGTTGTAGGAGTGTGGCTATCTATGCTTTGCTGAAAATTTTGCATGAAGTCTTCATGACTCATGGGTTTGTGATAAATCTTAAGACAATGCTCTATGACAAGCAGTTTGAATCACACAGGATCAATGGTAGAAAGCTGAACTACACCATTGTCAAAAACTAAGATTATTTTATAAGGGCCTAAACATTGGGTCTGAAATTTACCTAGAGTACGCTAATAGTGTGACTCGTAGAGCCAGGCCTAGTCACCAATGGAAAATTTCTTATCCTTTATGAATCTGTCATGCAACTTTTTTCGCTGCTTCTGAATCAATTTGGTATTGTGAAGTGCAGACTTCCTATACTCATCCATTCCATTAAGCTGCATGAGCCTATCCTCTTGGACCCTGGTAAGGTTGATATCTAAATTTGATGTCTTCCTGAGAGTCTTATGGTTAAACTCAATAGGTATGGATGTAGATTCTCGATAAACCAGCTCAAAAGGAGTAAAAATAGTCATAGTTTTCCAAGTTGTTCGATAAGCCCAAATAGCTTCAGGAAGGCGGGTAGCCCAATCCTTTTTGTAAACAACATCTCTTTTGGTCAGGATGGCTTCAATTTCCTGATTTGTGATCTCAGCCTACCCATTGGCCTGAGGATGGTATGGTGAAGATTTACCATGCCTCACTGTCTACTCATTCATCAATTCAACAATAAGATTAGAGGTAAACTAAGCACCTTGATCTGTTACTATTTCATGAGGTACAACAAACCTAGTAAATATAAAATCATAGAGAAAATTTTCTACCTTATGATCCCTAGCATACCTCATTACTTTTGCTTAAACCCATTTTATGGCATAGTATGTGCATACTAAGATATAAGACTTAACATGGGAAGATGGCTTGATGGGACCAACAAAGTTGATGCCCCATTTGTCAAATGGTACTACACCAATTGAGGCTACAAGGGCATTTCATCATACTTGGTTGGGAAGCCTATCCACTGGCATTAGTCACAGTGCCTAGTATGCTTAGTTGCATCTTTATGTAAGGTAGGTCAATAATATCTAGTGGTCAATACCTTGTATGTTTTCCTCTTTCCTGCAAAATGGCCACCACATTGCTCATCATGACAAGCTCAAAGGATATCATAGGTCTCATCTTTGCGAAGACATCTATGGGTGACTTGATCAGGACCTGTGTAGAACATAAATCTAGATCCATGAAAACTTGAAGCTTTTCTCAACTAGTAGCCTGCGTTCACAAGGTGAAAAATGAGGTGGTGTTCTTCCTATAGCAAGGTAGTTGGCAATGTTAGCATACCATGGATCGTAAGTTACAATAGAGAATACATGCTTGTCAAGGAAGTTGTCATCAATTGCTACAGGATCATCAGGAACTTGTAATCTAGAGAGGAAATCAACCACCACATTAGCTTTACCTAGTTTATCAATGATAATTATATCAAACTCGTGCATGAGGAATAACCAACAAGCTAACCTACTAGAGATGGAGGGTTTGTTCATCAAGTATTTGATTTCTGAGTGATCAGTATAGAAAAATACTTCATAACCAGTTATGTAATGTCTGAATTTATTAGGTGCATAGATTACAGCAAGCAGTTCCTTTTTAGTTACGCTATAATTCAATTCAGCGCCTTTCATATTTTTGCTTATATAATAAATGACATGCTCAACTATACCCTCTTTTTTTCCTAGCACTGCCCCAATGGCATAGTCAGATGCATTAGTGTGGATATAAAAGGTCAACTTCCAGTCAGGTCCTCTAAGAATAGGGGTCTTTGTCAACACATCTTTCAATTGTTGAAATGATAGTTCACAGTTACTTGTCCATTCAAATTCTACTTCTTTCTTCAACAGAGTGTACAATGGGGTGGAAAGTTGGTTGAAGTCTTTAATAAATCTCCTGTAGTAACTGGCATGACTAAGAAAACTCCTAACATCCTTCTACTTTGCTGGAGTGGGGAATGTAAAGATGACTACAATCTTCGCAGGATCATCTTGTATGCCAAAGGCTGAGAGGTAATCTCCTAGGACAACTCCCTCCTCCATCATCATTTAGCACTTCTCACTATTAAGTGAGAGGTTATAGTCATGAAATATTTTAGGAACTTTTCCCAAATTATCATGAGCCTCTTCAAATGTAGTTCCATATGTAGTGAAGTCATCCATGTATATTTCAACACAGTCAGCAACAATGTCAGACAAAATACTGATTACTACCCTCTGAAAAGTAGTAGGTGCATTACATAATCCAAATGGAAAGATAAAATAATCAAATGTTCCCCATGGATAGGTGAACATTGTTTTATCCTGATCTTCTGGTGATATCTAGATCTGGTTGTAGACACTGAAACCATCTAGGACTGAAGAATACTTCTTACCAGCAAGGTTGTCAGATACTTGGTCAATAAAGGGTAATAGAAAGTGATCTTTCTTAGTGGCTTTATTAAGCTCTCTATAGTCAACACAAACTCACCATTTACCACCTTTTCTTTGGGAAATTACAAGAGGAGAGACCCACTAGCTATCAGAAATAGAATATACAAAGCCAGCTTGGAGGAGTTTTTGTAACTCAGCCTTTACTATATCTCTCAGTGTAGGGTTTATTCTTCTCTAGGCTTGCCTAATTAGTTTCGAATAGGGACTTATATAGATCTTATGGGCACACCATTTTTGGTCGAGGCCCTTCATGTCAGTATAGTCCCATGCAAAACCTTGCTGACTCTCTTTTAAAAGCTGGAGAAGACTAGACATCTGAGATTCAGTGAGATTCCTATTGACATTCAATTATTTACCTAAGGCAATTTATATTCTTTTGGGTTTATCCAGCATAAGAACTTCTACAAATGAGGGTGAATTTATCTCATGGGGTAACAAGGTATGGAGATAATCAGGTGCTGCAGGATACTTAGATGATGACTATTTGGGCAAAATGCTTTATAGGGAATCATCAGGGACATGAAAAGAGGGTGCTTCAGAGCCATATTGATTTGTAAGGATTTCTACTAGTATGTAATCTTCCTCTTGGGAGACCATAAATGGATCTCTACCAATAACCATAAGCTACTGCACTGAATTGGCTTCGATGGGAGCATCTCCTAGATCTGGCCAAACAACTTGGTCAAGTTTAGCTTGAGGTTTGGATGGAGAATATAGAGCTAATTTCTTGGTATGAATGCCATTAAATATGGTCATTTTTTCTGAGTGACATGCAATGCAAGCATCTTTTGTGGCCAACCAAGGCCTTCCTAGGATTAATGGATATCCTCCTAGTGTGGCTTTGGGTGACAGGATGATGAAATCGAAGGGGTAATCCAAGGAATCTAGTGTGACAACAATATCCTCTAACATACCATTTGGCTTAATAGTGGAATTATCAGCTAACTATCTAGTATGGTGGGTTTTTCCCTCGACCCAATGATGCTAAGTCTTAACAACACATCCATAGTCATTACATTGATAGATGCCCCTAAATCAACCAAGACTTTCTATATTTATATACCATTAATGTCAATGGTAACCACTAGACTCCCTAGATTAGAGTATTTAGGCATCAAGGCTTTACTGAGCGTAAGATTGGAAATTTTTCCAAGAACATGGATGGTATCAGGATCTTTCTTTTTCCTACCAGGGTACTTGATATAGGCTTCCTTGATTGCTTTCTTATAAATGTGAATTTATTTGAGGGCATCTAATAAAGGTATTTGGACAGTCATTTTCTTCAGTTGGTCAATCAGATCAGTTACAATTGGATTCTCTTTAGGGGGTACTAATTGTTTAGCCAATCTTTGCGGATAAGGTGGAGTTTTCAAAACTGGAGTAGGTGGTGGAATAGGTGGAACAACAGTGTTTTGATTGTCAGGAATTTCCTCAGTATCAGAAAAATCTATTATTATGGGAACCCTAGGTGTAGGCAATGTAGTTCATGATCATAGGTGGATGTCATTCACTTGTAGTGAATAAGCTTGTTGCTTTTTATTAGGATTTAAATTTGTTTGCGCAAGAAGTTGTGGCTTCTAAGGACTACTATTGGCTACAGGAGATGGAGGAATAATAGCTTGTTGCTGAGGTGGAGGCATGATAACTTGCTGCTGATTAGGCTAATTGGGTCTCCACTGAGGTTTCTATTGCAAGTTACCATGCGTATTTTCCATTGGTTATTCTATTGTGGTTGGTCATATTGGCCAAACTACTACTGGTATGGGTTAAATGGAGGCTCTTGTTGGAAGTTTTGGTTGTATTGTGGCTACTGATAGTTTTGGTTATACTATGGATGCTGATAGTTTTGGTTATATTGTGGCTGTTTGTTAGACCAATTATGATTCCAATTCTATCCTTGAGGGCCAGAATTATGGGGGGTTTGGTTTTGCCACTGATTACTCTTATTATAACCAAAATTATTCAGGGAATCTTGAGGCATACTTTGTCTTTGAGCCCATGGTCACCTTTGAGCCACGTAGAAAACCTCTCCATTCTCCTCATCTATGGCCTTGAACTCAGTGGGCATTGAGGTAGTGTCCATAGATGCAACAGTTTTACAATTAGAGTTTCTTTTCTTGTCTCTATATTGAGAGAAGAATTCAGCCAGCATAGCTTCTGTATCCTCCTTCTTCCTTTGTGCTTTCATGTTGTCCAACTGAGTGGCCACATCATTCATAATGTCCTTCTTGAAGTCAGACAAGAGGTTGGATAGCTCTATCTTGGATAGTCCTAAAATATTTGTCTTATATGGAAAATCTCTTATTCCACTTCCTTTTTTCACTCCATCTCTCGAGTAATTCATAAATATAGTCTCGATATTTGTAGAGTTCTTCTGAGTGATATCCCTATCAGCCATAAGTTATAAGGATTCTATGCTTCCATCATTGACACCTTTGAGGAACAGATGCTTCTATGATTCCTCGTTCTACTGGTGTTGAGTGTTGCACTGCAGGTTAAACATAAACCTAGAAACATAGTCTTCCAAGGTTTCATCCTCCTTTTGTGACATTTTGAAGATGTCATCTCCCTTTAAATCTTGTCCTCTATAGTACTCTTTATATTTGGAAAGAAACATGTTGCTCATGGAATCCCAATTTTCTACAGCATTAGCTCCTAGCCCCATGAACCACCTTAGAGAATCCTCTTTAAGATTTGATGGAAACAATTTCAGCTTATGGGCATAAGTTGTGTATTCATAACTCCTACAAAGGATATCAAATTCAAAGAGGAGGATATCTTTTTCTATGCATAAAATGATTGCTTGAAATTGAGTCCTAGATTATGAAAACTAGGAACATGAACATCAAAGTAAGTTTGAACTAACACCATCCCCGATAGCGGTGCCAAAAATGCTTGGCTAAACAACTGTCTTCAAAACACATAGCATTGGACTGCTATTTTAGGATTGGACACCCTAAATGGATGCTAAGTAGATTATTCAGTCTCATTTAATTATCGACCAGGGACGTAAAGTTGGAATGGTATTTGCAAAGTATATGCTTCAAACCTTCTTGATTCTCATGGCTAATCCTATGGAATTTAAAATGCATTAAGCTTCAGGAAATCTATACTATGTCAGGTAAATGATTTTACTCTAAGAAAATAGTAATCACAAATAGGAACTACTCTACTCGCCTATGCTGCAGGAAGAGTCTACCAGTTTTGCTACCAGTGGCTGCAAGAACATCATAGTTCTAGTTACCTCTTAATGAACAAGGAAATAACTTAGATACTCTAACAAAGTGATTCACTCACCAAGTGTTCCCCCTTGGATGGGTGAACATAAATGCAATCAAGATAAGAGAATGAAACTCAAATTATACATTCTATTCATTCATCAAGAAATGTACTTGGAAAGTAAAATAGTGTTACAATATCAACTTCTATTTGAGAAAATGTATCAACTAACTCGACTAACTTTAAGAGTTACAATAGTCAGCTTATTTAGAGAGAAACTATACTACTCGCTAAATCTAGGATCACTCCCTTAATTAGGTTCACTAATGGATATATAATGCTCATAACAAAGAATATCAATTAGCAAGAGTAAGTCTTCAAGTCCTTCCCATAATATAGCATGTGTTGGCTCTAGATCCACGCGTTGAGTTTACTCAGGAACTGTATTGACTTATTCCTCCCGCGAAAGTCTTACGATACACCCTTCTTCAACCACTTGCTTAATTCTTTGGGCATGATGACACTTTTGTAGAAATGGCTATCCTTGAATCCTTTAGCATCATGATGATGTTATTGAATGTGCCATGACTTGATCCCTACAAAATGGTTAGCACACACAACCTCTGATACATAAATATATTTTATCATTAATACTAGGAAAGAAGTGTTAGTTTCCAATTATACTCTTTCAAGGCAGATGGCTACAGGAAGGAGACTACCCACAAAAATAACACATGAAATAGGATCATTCATTAGCATAAAACTACTTATATCCTGCACTTTCCACCCATCAGTTCCAAGAAAATATAGCATGTTATTTTATCATCCATTTACCTACTTATGTCTTTACATATATAAAATATACATATAAAACCACAAATTTAAAGTATTTGTTTTGCAAGAAAACTGCTGAAAAAGAAAGTAAGAAGCATTTGAAAAGAAGGCCTTTTAAGAGGCTCATCACAGACACCCAAAAATAGCATTCTTTAGATCTGTTATATTTTGAGGTTAGTATTTGTCTTCTAATTCAGTTCAATTAAGGTTTTATTCTTTGTATTTCTATTCCACATTCTTTTCTATTGAACGAAACCTATATTTTTTCTCTTTATCCCTATCCTTAATAGCTTGATTCATTCATGCATTAATCCTTTCTTTGGGGTTAATCAATTTGTCTCTTACCTTTATGAATTTAGGATTAAGAGGAAAATCTTATCTTCCCACACCTCACACACATACATCACACCATATATATACACCATATGACATTCTTAAAACATTACATCTTGGTGACCTTCCATTCCTATATACCACATTTTATATCTTACATTTTGGTGAACTCACAATAGATAAGTATTTATTTTTGGTGTTAGATACTCTTCTTCTTTTCCCAAAAACATTTCTTGCATTTCATTCACTATGAAGATCTTTAAGATGGTTTGGAGTATGGTTATTTTCCTTATTATTATTCTTTTAGCATCTCTTTATAATACATATGATGTTTATGAAAGTATCTATTTCCTCATGTTTGTTACTCTTCATTTTTCACTTGCTCATGCTATTATGAGATTAACTAATACTAGTCTTCCTATATTGAAAACTTTCATTAAGGATTTGTGTAGGGGACTTATTGCTCTTTTGGAATATGTGAATAATTTGGTAGATGATACCCTATTTCCTATTTTTCCTAATCCTAATCCTATCATTGCTAATCTAATTCCTAATCTTCCTAATCCTCATCCTATCCTTCATTATCAAATTCCTAATATTCCCACTCATATTTCTCTATCTTCTATCCCTAGTTCTTCTCACACTCGTGATGGGGCTCCAACTATGGTTCATGATGTAGATGTTCAAGAATTCTTTGATTTACCTTCCCCTTCTTATCCAATCCATGATGATATTAAAGGGAAGAGCAATGAAACTTATTCTAAACCTATCATTCCACCTTACACAACATTTTATCATGATCACCGCAAACAATCACCTTTTGTAGAAGCTTTACAAGATATGTACACTACATGATATAATATGGTGGCTAAACAAGGTTATAAGGGTTTAGGGCTTGGTGTTAATGATGATGGTATTAAGTATCCAGTTCATCTATCCCCTAAATAAGATAAGCATGGTCTAGGATTTCCACTATCTCAACTTGAGGTGGTGGATTTTGATCGTCGCCCTCCTCTTCATATTCTCCTTCCAACACCTTCCTTATATTACCTTCATACTCCTTAGGATTTGGCTATATGCACCCTAAAATAGTCACCTAGACTATGGGCCCCCATTCTACAATTTATCAAATGACAGAATCAATATATCAAATTCCTGAATCAATGCTTTGCAACATTTTTAATTCAAATCAATTTCCTTGATCAAATCGTAATTAATTCAATTATTTAAATATATTCTAAGGTTTGATAATTCTATCCATTATCTTATTTAATTAAAAGAAAACACCCCTTTTAATTAAATAAAATGTTCTTATTTAATTAAAAGAAAATCCCCTTTTATTAAATAAAATAATCTTATTTAATTAAAAGAAAATATCTCTTTTAATTCAATAATCTTATCTTATTTAATTAAAATCTCTCTTTTAATTAAATAAAATAATCTTATTTAATTAAAAGAAAAATCCCTCTTCTAATTAAATAAATAAAATCCCCACTTAAAGCTCTCTTTTTTATGAAAAAAAGAAATAAATCAAATAAAAAATAAATAAAACTCCTTTTTTTCCACACATATTCCTAAGTGGTGGGCTTTTTCCTCTTGTTTTTTTAGGGATTTATCCCACATTTCTCCTTAGGATGCATTCCTCTCCACACTTTCCTTTATAAGGAGTCCTCTCCTTCTCATTTAGACATCAGATATCAAGTTTTTATGTTATTGTTATGCTACAGGTTTGGAGAGCAACTTTTGAGGAGAGTTTGAGCATTTAAGCTTGAACTATGCAACTTCTCTTCTTCTTGTCTTCTTCCCTCATGCATTAATGACAGTCCATTTAGAGAAGATTCATGTTAAATTAGATTCATATTTCCTTTCAATATATTAATCTTGCATATTTCCTTCATAGATTAGTTTGCATATTTCCTTTAATGCATCGTTATCATATAGAATAGTTTCCATTTTCATTTGCAATGCATATTTGATGATTATGGAGACTAGCATTCTTTCTCTTCCTCTTTGAATCTCTCATTCCATGGTGTACTTGGATGGGCATAACTAGGTCTAAACTAAGGGCCTCTATTACAAACCCTTGCACTCCATGAATAGGGAGATATGAGTCACCGTTTGAGACCTCATTCTTGAGCAATCTTGAATATAATGACTCATAGAAGTGTGACGACCTTTTACCACATATTTTTGGCACCCACCATGGGGCAGAACATCTATTTCTATCATCACATTCAAAAATTCCTTCTATCTTCTATCTATTATTCTGTCAACATGTTTCAAGCTCTCATTTTGAGCCAAATCTGTCCCCACCATCGTGTTTGGATTGTCGTTTCGGTTGAAAATAACAATAAACTTGCCCATATTTGATGAAAGTCAAATCTATGGAAAATATTTTTGCCCAAACAAGCTTGCATGGAAATCGAGGCATATTTCAGATCATCTATGCACATAGCCCAAGGTAGATTTTCAAAAAAAAATCTGAAAAAAAAATCAAAAATCAAAAAATCAATTTTTTTTAACTGTGTTAAATTTGACGTCCATATGACCATCAACATATGGGCCTTCTGTGACGTCCCCCATCCCATCAATTTTAATGCCACAGTCTACTGACGTCAGTGGGGTTTGAAAAGTCTTAGCCTCCACCATTGATCTTTTGAGTTTTACAATCTAACTTCAAACGATCATATCTTGCTCATATTGGGTCCAAATTGACTGCAATATTTTTTTTATTCTGGGTAGAATTATCTGAAGATTTCTGGGATGTTCTTAGTTTCTAGTTTTGAGTCATGGATTTATCAAACAATGTAGGTTTTGATCACTCTACCTGTCTAATCCTCTATTTTGCAGCTTCCAAAGTCTCGTACGGGCTAATATGGTAACATTTTTGAGTGCAATGTTTTTTGAAAGTGCGTGATGTTTTATCTAGTTTCTAAATATGCAATCATATTTATGATTTTCTGATTTTTCTAATTATGACAAGTTTTGGGCTTTGTTGTTCTCTGACTTATCTTGTTGATTATAGCCTAACAGTGGGTTGCATGACGTTTAAAAAGAAGACTAAAAAATCAGACTACTAACGAATTGTCTTGCAAGTTACCTTGATTGATAGCATGCTAAAATTTGTGCTTGCATAAATCATTTTGTTTTATTACAATAGGAACCCACATGCAAGACTTCTAAAATGAACTTCTATTTCAGTATTTTAGGAATGACAATGATGTTAGGAAAATATGCTCTCACACTTGTGGGATGATCAAAAATCCAGAAGCATTGTTGTCATTTTCTTATGTGTTTGAAGTGTCTTTTAGATTGTAATCCTAAGAATTATATGAATGTATCCTCTCCCCTTGCCTTTGTGAATCTTTGGTGTAAGAGAAACTTATATAATTCTTTTAGCGTTGCTACCTCCCAAGTGCTTTAATAGAGCCAGTGAGTGGATTTCCCAAACGGTAACAGGCTAAAGCCAAGCCCTTCCAAACCGGTATATAAAAAATCCCATTGTGATTAGTCTCACAGTGGACAGGTGTGAATTCGTTGTGGCAACCCAAATCTCTTCAAGGACCCTAGTGGTGCATTAAAGTCCCTACATTGTTAAGGTGAAAACCTTTCTTTAAAAGGATTGGGAGAGCCCCCTTAATTAGGAAAATTACTTGATCACAACCACCTGAATGAATGCCTTGACTACAAAATTTGTTTTATTGACAAAAAACACTCTATCTGTTGGCGTGGAAGGTCAAGGCCCGACTAAGATGTCCCATATTTTCAAGGCTCTTAGTAGAGACAACATTCCTTTGGGAAGTAATTCCCTTAGGATTCAAAGCTTGGTGTGCCTGAGAAGTGAGTGCACATGTAAGGAGGATTATGTGCCTCCAAGCTTCTAAGTTGTCCGCTATGAGTAAGCATGGCTGAACTTTGGTTCAAGTGGGAATTCAACAGATATTGCCCTGGCTTACCTAGGTTGTGATGCGACTATTTCTTTTAAAACAAAAAATCTTCTTGATGTTTTTTGTGTGAGTGAAACATCAAAATATACACCAAACAAAATATACACCAAACATCAAGAAAACATCAAAATAATCAACAAACTTGCATTCTTAAGTGTCAAACTGTCAACTTGCTCAATTTTCTATCCAGTCATTTTCAATCTTCCTTGGTTGATCCAGATCATATTAGATTACTTACCCCGCTGTTATAAACTTGTTTACACTTTGGATTCTTGCATTGACCTCTTGAACAAGTAACCTTTGATTTCACAAGTGACCTTTTTTTGGAGTTGGCGAGCTAGAAATCATCCTTGTTGAGAAGACAAACCTTTAGATCCTTTGGTAACACACTTGGAGAGTTTTGGTAATCTCTTGTCCATTCTCTTTCATAAAAATTCAAATTCAATCAATATAACTTGGGTAAATCATCCTCCTGATCCATATGTCTTAGGGTATTCACCCTTTGAGTGGGCACCTCTGTGGCAGTGTTGATTTACGCCTCTTGCAAAAATTCTATCTTATCACCTCTCTTTTGGACAAGTGAATGCCTTTACTATCCTAGTTTGGTACCAATGTTTCTTAGGGTCATCCTATCACCTAGTACCTTTTATTTCATGCTAGTTACAACAAGATATCAAGTACATCAAGGAAAATTACCTCAAGTAGTCTTCAACCAATTAACCTTAGTTCAAACTCACCAAAAACGTAAGGGAAAAGAACCCATATTTGATCAATCACCCTGGAACAACTCAAAAATTTGGTTTGATTCCAAGAGTAACCTTATTGATTTGAGTACACTCTTAGCATCTTCTCACTTGGATATGGATATGAGTTACACAATGACTTGACGAGAGGGGAGAAATGAATAAACGCCTTGATGACATATTTGAAAGACATAGAGATACCATTCTGTTTGGCAGTTCCTCTCACGAAAGTAAACCAGTCTCACCCCTCATCTCAACTAGATATCTGGATGCACACCAATGGGCTGAGAGAGGTATGAGGCAAGTCTATCAAGATGAAAAATCACAACATGATAACCAAGCTGATGAACCTTATGACACTCGTGTGAATGCCACATTCACCAATAACTTTGATAGAAATTCAAGACCAAGTTCACCTTTTAAAACATCTTCAAGATACACAAGTGAATGACTGAAGAAGATTGAGCATGACAAGAAAGCATTCCTACATGAACAAGCTACAAAGGAAGAGCAATTTAGACTCCTATATTTGGAGAGGTAAACTTTGTTGGAGGAAGAAAGGAAAGCCTTTTGGGAGGAGCAAGATAGACTCTTGGCTCAACAAATTAATGATCATTTCAACAACACACGTGTTGGTGGTGGAAACAACTCTCCTCCATCCACCCCTCCTAAGACTCCACAAAGTGGAAGACATTCGAGAACATCATCACAATCTCTTAGCCCTAGAGGAAGAAGGGATTCAAGACATGATCATTATAGGAGACTAACACCTCCTAGGAACTCAAGACAACATTCACAACATTCTCACCATGGTTCATAATATGGGGGTAGTAGCTCAAGTATTGACCTCAGCTCCCAAGACTTCATGAAAATGCAACAAGAACCACTCTTCCAGCAATATGTGGAGAGATATTTAGAGAAAAATAAAGATAAGTTCCTAGAGAGTTTAATCAACAAGGGTGCTAGAGTCCCCTACAACTTTGATGTGGATAAGAAGATTAAGAAGCAAGGTCCATCTCAAGAAGGGGAGATCAAACAACTTAAGAGCATGATGGAAAAGATGTTAGCACCAAAGAATTTAGTCTCACTAGATTCTATTTTTCCTAATCCTTTTGACAAAAGTGTTAACATGAAAGAATTCCCTAGAAATATTGAGATCCCTCAATATGACAAATATGATGGGAATGGAGATCCACATGATCACGTATGTATTTTTTACACCACAATTTTTGAGTTCCATCAAGATGAATCATACCTCATGAGATTGTTCCCAAGGAGTCTTAAGGGTCAAGCCATGGAATGGTTCATCAACATAACTCCCCCTGTTAAGTCTTTCAAATAGCTTGTCCATAGATTCATTCAAAACTTTGCATACAATATTTCAAGATCTATCACCATGTTGGACTTATGCAACTTAAAGAAAAATAAAGGGGAATCTTTGTTACTTTCTTACAAAGGTAGAGATGACAATGCTCTCGCTACCCTAGGACCATTCCTTCGAATGAGAAGATTGACATCCTTGTTAGCAACTTGGTTCCTGAAATGCGGTATGAAGTTAGGAAGATGGTTTTTGATTCCTTTGTCACCATGGTTGAAACTGCATGTAGGATTGAGGATGTTTTAAAAGAACAAGGAATTTTGACCAGACATGGAAGCAACAAAAACAACAATGGTCAAAATAACAACAACCCTAACAAGGATAAAGGGAAGAACTCACATTGGAATAGGAACAAACAAGTGGTCAATGATGGAGTTGTGGACTCCTCCCAACCC
>MU227518.1:353491-367378 GCA_018584345.1 Thuja plicata
TAAGCATTTGGGATGGTTTAGATCTTAACTCACAAAAGAAAATGTTACAAAATACACCAAAAATTATAATAGAATAATAAAATAGGATGTTAACCAAGAAATTCTTGATAATTACAATTGAAACAACCTTAAATCAGCTCTATCTACAAAAAGTACCAGAGCCTAATGGATTCCCTATAGGATTTTTTTAAAACTGTTGTATTTCACAGGAGAAGAGATGACTCAAGCATAGAAAATATGATGAATTGAGGGAGGACTTAGGAGTTTGAAAGAAATCAACAATACCTTCATAACCATTATTCCAAAGAAGGAAAAACCAAAAGAGTTGGACAACTATAGACCTATCTCGTTATGCAATACTATGTATTAAATTTTATCTAAAGCACTATCTAATAGGACTAAAAAGTTGCTTCCATTTATCAACTTAGAAGAATACATAGGGTTTGTCCAAGGAAAATTCATTCTTGATAGAGTGATGATCTCTTGCTAAATTATACATTCAATCCAACACAATTTAGAGCCCAAAATGCTAATAAAATTAGATATTAAGAAAGCATCTGGTAAAGTAGACTAGAGATTCTTAAGAAAATGAATGGAAGCATTTGGGTTTGCTAGAAAATGGACCAGTTTAATATTTAGTTGTATATCCATCCCTACATTCTTAATATTAGTAAATGGAACCCCATAAGGGTATTTGTAAATTTCAAGAGGGCTAAGACTAGGATATCTGATCTCTCCCTTTTTATTCACTATTATGGTAGAAGCACTAGATAGGAGTATTAATATCACACAAGAGAATGAAGAGATTATAGGAATTAAAGTTACTAAAGACATAGAAAACATTAGTCATCAATAATTTGTTGATGACACAATACTCTTCAAAGAAGGAAAAACAAAGAAGTAAAAACTTCCCAAAAGATTTTAAACATATACACAAAGGCCTAAATAAAAAGGTGAATGCTAATAGATCTAAAACATTCATCTTTAGTATTAATAGGAGAGAAGAGACATCTATATGCAACATATTAGGTTTCTAGAAAGAAATTCTCCCTAGTGGGTGTCTAGGATTACCATTGGAAAAAGTAAATAAGATAAATAAGATGTAGGAGCGCAAAGGGAGGAGGATAGAATAGAGGAGTAGGGAAGACAAAATGGATTCATGAAAAGGAAATTACTATCAAACATAGGAAGGGAAACTATACTAAAATAAGTACTATCATAAATACCAACATATTAGATGTATTGTCTGCCACTTCTACAAGATGTAAAAGCTAAACTAGAGAAAAAAAAAACTAGAATCTTCTTTTGGGGCAAGGGGTCTTTGAAAATAAAAACCTTGCATTAATTAGCTGGGATAAGATATGAAAGCCAATCAAATAAGGAGGCATGGGCCTAAATAATCTACACTAGAAAAGTATGTAAGGCATTATGAGAAAAATTGGTTTGGAAATTCTATAAGCAACAAAATAGTAAATGAGTAAAAATTCTTGAAATGAAATATTTGACTAGTTCAAAGTTAGATAGCCTATTTAGAACAAGAAACACTCAAAAAGGATCAAGATTATAAAATTTCATGCTTGAAAGTAGGAAATTGATTATGGTAAAGAATGCCTGGGATATAACATAATGTAACAAATATTTATTTTGGATTGACTCTCAGGGGATTACACTACATTGGATAACAATCGTAATCTACATAGAATGAAAGAGATAAGTTAGAGGATAATTTATGTAAATGTGTCAAAAATTATATTGAAAAACCTAGTTGGGACCCTTCACTTGGATGGAAATGGAGGTCTCTCAAAGGATTACCTATAACTAAGGATAGAATAGTAGAAATTACAAATATACTAGCAACTAGAAAAATCACACCTTAGACAAGGAAGATAAATTAATTTGGTTGGGTATCTAAATTAGGAGATTACAAATTAAGTGAAAGATATTAAACTCTAGTTAAATCACAAAATTGGAATAAGAAAAATTTGCCCACGCATATGTGTTGGGATAAATTATTCATCCTAATTTTTCTATGTTCTTGTGGGGAGATATGCAAAAAAATTTTTTGACAAAAAATTGGTTTTGAAAAGATAGTTTATGTGGGTCCATCAAAATGCTCACTATGTGAAGTAAATGGAGAGACATTGAAGAATCTAATGGCAATTTTTCCATAGACATCTAATGGTGGTACTGGTTATGTAATAAACTAGATTGTATGACAATATTATTAACCAATCACAATGATATTATGAAGGCATTGCCTGATATACGTTATAACAGTCTATATAGAGCATTATAGAAAATAGCTCCATCCATAATGATCTAGGACATATGGAAAGAAGGGAAGAGGAGAATCGTTCAAGAAAATAAATTAAAGTGGAAATGTTTAATCATCAAAATTGAAGTAGCAATAATAAAAGTTATAAAAAATGGGTTAGAAAATTGAAACTTAATAGATTGCATGTTTCCAATTTCAGATAGAAAAATGAGAAATATAATGTATGGATAAGAAATTCCTCCACTATATGGGTAAGGTTAAAATCGTAATAATCATAGAAGAGAACATTATACATGGACAAAACTAGAGTTTTGCTGGCATAAATTAAATTTTGACAAAGAATCAAGAAGAAACCCAGGGATAAGAGGTATTAGGTATATCATATATCATTGGAATAGAACAACATGTGCCAAAATAATGAGATCAATAGGTGTGGAGATGAAAAATACATATAAAATAGAAACACTAGTAGAAGAACCTCATATGGATAAATACTTAGGAATACAAAGGCTAGCTATCAAAGGTGATCTTCATAAAGAATAATTAATGCAATTCAGACCAAAAAGATGCCTAACTAGAAACTAAATTCCAAACTAGAAAGAGTGTTAGTTATTAGCTTATTTTGATGAAGTAACCATAAATGTTGTACAAAGAGGTAGATGGATTGGAAAATAAAGGAGAAAATGGGAAGAGGATAGAAAAAATAGGAAGTGAATAGAAATGGAGTAATTTACAGAGCTACTCCACATGTAAATGACTAGTGTAAATTAATGGGTAAATTCTATAAGAAAGTATTTTTCAACAAATATCATGGAAGGATACTCAAATAGTTGGACTTAAGATCATAGGAAATAATAGCAACAAGTAAAAGATAATTTTAAAAATTAGAAAGGAAATATGGCCTTCTATATTAATGTGTCAATGTGCTAACAAATCTTAACATATCCATGATTAGTGGAAGTAGCTCAAAGGAATCATATCGGATATTCGTTGCTAAGTGGTGTATAATAGAAATGTGACTGCTGCATTTAGAGAAAAAGGACTAGATGGAATGCTCTAATATCCAAAAGATAAATTGTAGCATTGAAGTATATCAAGATTTATTAGAATTATAAGATGTGTAGAATTTATAATATGAAATTTCAATATCAATCTTGTAGGCATATCAACAATATTATTAGACCACCAATTCCTCCTCCCAGTCCATCCATATCACTCAAGGGCCTTTGAAGACGGAGAAAAAAACCCATAAAAAAAGTATTAAGATTCCCACCTATAAGAAGGATGGCCAAGAGGATTCGTATGTTTCTGACTATGTGGATTACAATGAAGGGAAAGGGGTTGACAGCACACCTAAGATGGATTACAAGCCCAAAAAACAAAAAATGATGGAAACCTAGGTCAATTTGGAGGTGGACCTAAGTGGTTATGGCCATAGGAGGTCTAATATAATAGCCAAGGAACAATGCAAACTCAAGATGTTGGAAACGGCCTCCAAGGAGATCTCCCTAAAGAAAAATGTCTCCCACTCCACAAACTCCAGAAATGATTCCTCGGAAGGCTATATGAGCCCAACTGGTAATACTCCCCTTACCAACCCCTAGAGAGATACGGTAACCCCCAAGAATCCCACCCCACCCAAAAGTCCCCATCATGATCCCCAGGATAAACCTCTCTCCTCTAGCATGGAGGAAAAATGCAATTTCACAGGCACCCTTAAAAGAAAGTTTGTGATTATTGACAAATAAATTGTCGAGATTAAGAAGAATATGCAGAACCTGATGAACCACTACATGAGGACCAAAAAAATTTCACTTAAGGTTAAGCATGCCTCAGTTACGACCCTCTATAATGTGCAGGAAAAGCTGGCGGGTGGCAAATTGGAAGCGGACGAGGATAACAAGGATCTGTTCTTGTTCCTTGAGGAGGAGTGGGCGAGAACCCTGCTATCTAAACAGTTGGGAGGGAAGAATTAATGCTACTGCCTATGGTTCAGGTTATTTTGGCTGGGCTTGACCCTCAGTTCCCCTGTTCTGTGATTAGGGTTAATTTTAAGTATGTTATTTTCATTTGGTTGAGCCCTGCGAGGATTATTGACAATACTTTTGATGCTACTGACGATACCAATTACTCTAGTTTAATCCCTTGGAGTAGAACTGTTACTTTTGTTTTTGATAGAGGTAGAACTAGATTTGGTGTTTGTGATATCCTGCTAAAATTCTTTTAGCTTTGACTAGTTAAATTAATATGTTGTTAACGTGCTACTATTCCTCTGTTCCACGGGCCAGCACCCTCTTGCTGCTTTTTCTATCAAAAACAATATTATAAAATATTAATAACACATGTGTAGTAAGCATATTAATTATAATTTATTGTAACAAAATAGGATTATTTAATTGGATGCTAAATCAATCACAAAATTATATGGATCTAATTGATTAAAAGATAGGTAGTAAGTAAATAACTAGTCGAGTTAAGATAAATTAACCGAGGTAGAACATTCTAGTAACTGCTAAGATTGCTATTTAAACCTAGTTGTATATATTACTTACCGGTATTCTATCATTATGAGTAAATAGGTCTTAGAGAATTGGATCCTAATGGAGATGATTGTTAGGTCTTAGAAAATAGTTCGTTGGTTTGTGAATTGTCATCTCAACAAAAATCTTTAGGCAATGGATTTTAAAGTAGGTCCCTTCAGATTTATTTAGATGAATTGGCTATTTTTGGAAAACTTAAGTCTATGAGAATTTTAAAGGACTAAATTTATATGAATTCATTAGAATTGTACACGATAGCGGGGTAATAATTATCCAAGATATAAGTGAATACTACCCAGTAAATTATTTCCAAGTATTAGCAAGAGGATCAATCTGTCCTGGTAGTTTTATAGAGTCAAAGTTTATCCGTTTAATAATCATAAGCATTGTTTCAAAAGGAAATTGAATATTGTAGGCCGATGAAAGAAGCTATTACTAACATCGAGTCTGCTTTATATTCAAACAAGTTTTAATAAATTGTATATTTAAATCTTGGAGGAAAGATCTTATAAATGCGTAATGTCTCAAGAATATAGCAGTATTTGTTCAGTAGTCAGATATTACTTGACTTAATCTGTCATAAATTTACTAGAGTTTGAATAGGTATGATAAAGTTGGACTAACAACTTGTAAAATGGGATATAATTAAGGTATACGGTGTAACCATGATTATTTAATCTTTATATAGATTTATAATTTTATTAATAGTAGATAGAAGCAGATGAAGGAACCATAAGAAGTGACAAACAGGTAAAAATAGGTAAAATATTCATCTTAGATTAAATTAATCTTTATATCTATTTTGACCTCGGCCCCTTACCAAATATATATATAGTGAGATAGTGAAAAGAATGACTATTAATATGCTTTGCATGATTATGTATGTTGATCTCGTTCCTCACATCCTAGATCTAATGTAATTCAAAGTAATTCGCACATTTGGCAATTATTAAAATACATGTGTTTGTCTTTATGCTCACCATTACCATGTCCCATTGGAGAGTCTAAGTTTTTAGATGACTTAGTTAATATGATGGTTAATAGAGAAGCTTTATTAATTAATCATAACCATAACCATAATGATGTCAAATTCTCATAACCACAATTATTAACTTCTCCTTGTATTTAATAGGAAGGTTAAAATAGAAGCTTTAATAATTAATTAATATTTGGTATCTACAAAAAATTTAGAAAAATAAGGAGTGGAATGTGAAGGTTTAATTATGTTAACATATTTCTATATCTATTCTTTAAATTTAAAAGTGATCTACACCTACAAATATAAAATTTAATTAGAAGAGTAATATTATTACAAATTAATATGAGACTATGATAACATAACTTCCATGTAAATAAAATACTTGTAAATTTATTCCCCAATACCGAGATGTAGGTTGATGAGAACATCTGTAGTAACCTCAATTTCAAAAAAGGGGTGTTAGGATTAAGTAATACTGGGAGGGGGTGAATCTGTATTACAACACTTTAAATTAAACTTAAACCAATTCCACATAAACCATATGATTTATGAAATGAAAAGAACATAATAAAATAACACAAAACTCATTACACCATTATTTTTTGTCAAGGAACCCCTGACCAAGGGAAAACCACGGTTGAGATGGTATCCACAAGTATGCAATAAAGTATAATGTCTCTATTAGGAGACCTATCCTTGTTAGGAGCTGAATATTACATAGTAAATTTCCCCTTTAAAGGAATATCAACCTTGTTAAAGATATACAACACCCTGTTAGGGGTACACTGAGCTTGCAGCTCTTACAACCAATACTTATGTTACAAAGTGTTCTCAGTAATGAGAAAAAACAAACATCATCAATGTTTAGATAGTTCCAGTTGTAGCTCTCAAAAAAATTTGTCAATCTCTGATCTCGCATGTGCCATCAATCATATCTCTCACATTACATTGCATCTTTTATTTACAAAATATTTTCCACATATATATGTCTTACATCATTTGGTCGAATTTCAATTACGATACAAAATACAATAAATACTTGTACAAAAAGTAAATATAATGTCGACAATCTTGTATTACCAAAGTATAGGTAATTCACAATACCAATCCAACTTAGCACACTTGGATTCCATCTCATGCTCCCTCAATCGTCATAACAGTTCAACTACTTTGTTACACTATTCTGTTGTCTTCGCATGTCTTCAAATCACTCCAAATTTCTATAATCATCACCAAAAAAAAAAGATCTTAACTTTAGTTCATACATACCCCACAGTATCTTCCTCTAAGCTCGCTAGTCATAAAAAATCATGCACGATCTTCACTGTCCAAAAAAATGCTTATATACTCTATACTTAGTCAATTTCAGAACTGTATCTCCAAATTTTTACTTAACTTGATCATACTATCAGATGTGTTTCCATAAATGACAACTATCAAGTGTCTCATATCACACCAAAAATATCAATTGCCAACAATCTCTCCCTTTGGCATTGATGGCAACACTTATCAAAAAATGACTAAGTGTCCCAACACAAATTGTTCTCTTCTTCTCTTCTCTTCTCTTCTCTTCTCTTCTCTTCTCTTCTCTTCTCTTCTCTGATCTTCTCTTCTCTTCTTATTTTCTCATTTTTCTCTTCTCTTCTCCCCCTTTGACAACAATGGCAAAGGTGTATCCAAAATTTACAAAAATGTAGAAATTAGTGCTTGCTCACCAGTTTTAGAATATATTGAAAGGAATCTTCCAAGATCTTCACTTTTGCTTTCCATGACTCTACCAATAACTGACTAACATGTATTAGTCCATTCAATGCATAGGATGAATTATTTTCTTCCTTAAACTCTATGGGTATAGATTTTTTCAATGATTCTGTAGTCTTCTCCATATCAGATAGATGTACTTCAAGAATAAATAGCTTAGGAGTGATTAGACTCTTCAGCAAACCAAATCATTTCATAACTCTCCCTTTCTCTATATCCAATACATTCAAGTTATCCAAAAACATTGTTACCTTTTTGTCCATCTTCATTTAGATTGTGAGGAGCTCTCACAACTGTCCATCATGTTGTTCATAGTAGCCAGGTATCCTTTGCAATATTGTCTTTTATATTTTGTATGTTTCTAATAGGGTTCATACAGTAGTTGTATAGCATCCTTCCATTTGTGACACAACTTCTGGCCTTTGATGTAGCTGATCTTAGAATGCCCAAATCCCATGAAATAAATTGGCATACTACCTTCAACTTCTTCTCTAGATAACTTATCTATGCCTTCTCTTCAAGGATCTTCACTAGGGACTCATACTGACCATCAAAATCATCTAGTGCCATTTTTAGAATTTGTACATCATCTTTACTTTGAAAAATAATAGGGACTGGAAGTAGTTTATTTATAGTATCAATTTCCCTAGTAATTACCTTAGTCTGTTTGTCTCCTTTCTGCTTAGATCTTTGTTTTTCCTTTGTGAATGCGATGAATGATAGTCTCATCAGTGCATCCCCATCCATACTATCAACATCTCTGTGCTTACAGATTTTTTCTTTACTTGGCAACAATAGAATAGTAGATGGGTCAATTTCAGGTTTTACATCAACTCTTGCCTCTTCTTCTTTTGATGTGTCTATCTAATTTTTCTATTATGACTCTTGTTTCTTCTCTACCTCTTTATTTTCTACTTCATCTACCACCATATTATCAATATTTCCTTCAAATGGATCTTTCTCATCTAGTGAAGTGTCAAGGGTTATACGCACACTAGAAACATAGAAATTTTGTTGCATGTCTGTGCTTACTTCTCTCTTCTCTACATTTTCTTCAACTGTCTTAGAGCTCTCTCCAATTCCTATACCTTTAGGCATAGTAGATGTAGGAAGTGTAATATTCTCAGGAATATTACTCATAAGTATCAGGCCTAATGCCTTTCAATTTTCCTCTATTACTTCAACATATTTTCTGCCCATAATTTTTATAAATCTTACTTCGATTGTCAAGAAGGGTTTGAGTTTATTAAATATTCTCTCTCTCCTGCACAAAAACTACTGGAAACATATCCTCAATATACTGATTTCTAATTGCCTCATCTTCAATAAGTGCAATTTGTTTTCTAATCTCTAGTCTACCATATAATTCCTTAGGTATACTTCCCTCTATCTCTAATAGATTCTTCTTGAAAACAAGTAAATGATTTATCACTATGTTTTCAATCACTAGTTTTTCAAATTCCTCATACCTGTCATAGTATTTGTTCACTGAAACAAGCTTTCCTTTCTCAATATCTCTCTTCTCTAGCATCTTTATATCAGGCTTCCATACCTGTCTGTCACATGTGGTCTCTTTTTCAACTTTCTTCTCTTCTTCTTTAGTCCTCTACTTCTTAGGAGGTGAGTCCAGTTTAGTAGACCTTGTGTTTCTCCGAGGAACAATCTTTTCTATCTCTTTCTACCTTGTCTTTTGTGGTGGTGAGGGTGTATTCACATCAATAATAGTAGAAATAGGACTAATTAACTACTCAATTTATGGAGGTGGAAGGGCTTCAGTAGCAGTACTTGCCAACCTAGAGGATCTCTCTGCTATTTTCTTCCTTACTTCTCTCATCTCCTCTTCAGTTATACCCACCTTAGCCACATATTCATCAATTATGTTTTCTAATTTTATCTTCCTTAACCCTCTAGTCTATTCTTCTCTAAATTTAGCTGATTTCTCTTCATATGTGCCGCATCTCTCCTCAGATGTATCAACCTCAGAGGCCAAGACAAGTTCAACATGCATAATTAAGACTTCTTAAGTGACTTCATACCCCATAGGGTAACACCATTTCTTTCTTTGTACAACTTCCTCAAAGAATACACAATCAGTTTCAACTATGAAATAGGTTGTATCCTTATATCTCTAAACCAACCCTTCAAGAATTCTAAATCTTTCTTTCATTTACCTCTGAAGAATTTTGATCATGCCAAACAGTTCTCCATCCACCCATGTCTTGTTTTGTCTTCTCTAACTCTGTGTATGTGAATACTAGTGGATATGTTGTCTCTTTATGCTCTAGGGTGCATTCCAGGAAACTTATTCTCAATGTGGATATACATATGAACTAGTAGTGAGCCAAATCTAAAAGTCTTAGATTTATCCTTCTTGATTAGCTTTACATTCTCAAAAAATTGTTGTGCCAGAACCTCGCATAGGTTGAAAGTAGTGTTTTCCTTTACCATTCTATAAGCCATCATAATGACTCCGACTGAGATTGGATTAGGTCTACTACTGTATTGAAATTTATATCCAAGTATCATTGCAATCAGACTAACATCCTGTAAGAAAATATCATTCACACTCATATCTTGCCTGTCCCATTTAGAGTGTGTTAGGGTTTAAACTTGTTTCTTTATATGCTTCTCTACCATAGGGATAACTCTAGTATTTTCCAACTGATTTATGTCATCAATTAACTGACTGCAAATCTTTACAGGTTGCTCACCTATCCAAACAAATTGATCATGAACTCTGCTAAGTAAAATTTTTATCTATTCTTCTTTGTTGAAATCATACTGTAAGTCTAATATTTTTATAATGCTAACATTTTCTATGTGTTTGAATTCATCCTTCATTTTACCATCATCACCTACCATGTCCTCCATTTTAGTACCAATCTCATCATCTCCCAATGTGTCATGTTTTCAATGAATTTATGCCCTAATATTGTCTACATGCAAGACGTCGTACAGTGTTTGAGAAAATGCTCCTTCAGGGTCATCTTCAGAAGGCTTAAACAAATGTTTCTAGAATTTATATCTAGGTTGATATACAAAATCATAAATCAATGGTGCATCCATAAATTCTGTTTAAGTAGATAATCTAAATACCTTAAACATGCTAAATTTTGAGTTTCTGCTTTGATCGATCACACAATGTAGTTGCTTGGTAGACTGATACTCTCTAATCTCTTCTCTCCTTGGTCGCTGCTCTTAAAATGGTGAAGAAATAAGAATCTGAGATGTATTTTATTCATCGTTAAGTGAGTAATGCACATTACCCAATAAAATTAACTTTGTACATTTTCTAGTCAATCACAAATCTCACGATCTCAGAATATGAGTCGTCCGATATTGCGCTCTTAGATATGGGTTACATAATGTCTGTGTATATTATAACCAAGATCACATGAGCTTACTCCTCATAATCAAGGGCTGGATATAATTAGGTGTCTTCATCAGTCAAAGATTCAGTAGCATCTACTGTCTCTCCCTGAACCACTATCTCATTTAACTCTTTGACGTTCCATACCTTACCACTAATGTTATCTTTTTCTTTCTTGAATTAATTATCAAATTCATTTTTGTAATTTGCAAGACTCTTACCAGTATCCCTGTCATTCCTGTCTATATCTATAGGAGGTGGTACTCTTCTGTTGTCTCCTCTATTGTACCTAAAAATATTTTCTATATGCCCTAGATTGTTGCATTTGTAGAAAATAGGAGGAGGTCTATTCTGATTTACTTCTAACTTACAATACCTTGCAATGTTCTTAAGGTTATTACATTTATAACATGTGGGTTTAATTTTTTATTCTCCTCTGATGTTATCTTGACTATATCTAGATTGATCAGGTTTCCTCCATTCTTCTTTCTTTTGCCCATATGCATGACAATTAAAAAAATAACCAGAAAAAGGTTTGAAAGAGGCATTATCTCTCCAATCTCTCTTCATGTGTCCAAACTTGTTACAACCAAAACATCTACCTCTGAAAGGTCTGATATGTTCTTTACGTACTTCAAGAATAGGTTTTTCCCTATCAATCTTCGCATCAAGTTTTTCTTCTTGACTCTTAGAATATTCAGCTTCATTGAAGCCAACACCAGTCATATCTCCTTTAGGTTTTTTTCTATCTCTTTGTGCATAGATCAATTCACTTGTCATGTGAAGTCTCTCAATATATTTCTTTGTCTCAACAAGTTCACCTTTAATGATATGATTATATTTCTCCAATGCTAGATACTTTTTCTGGTAATGATCAAGCTCATTCTTCATTTGTCCCATCAAAATGTTAGCATCCTTCAAAGCTTCTTCAATCTTGTTTTTAGAATCCTTTTCTTCTTGATTATCTTTAGCCATTGTTTCATGATTAAGCTTCAAAGTATCATTCGCTTGTTCAAGTTTCTTTATTTGATCTGAATTATCATTGTCTAAATCATCTTTTAGCTGAACCATAAGATACTGTCATTGACTCCTTGAAAGTTCAAGCTGATCTTTTAGTTTTTTAATGAATCCCTCAGCTCTTCTTAAATTGAATCGGAAGTCACCATTCTCTTATTTTTCTTTATCAAGGTCTTCAAGTGTTGCTTCAAAGTTTTCTTCCAAACTTACAGAATCCATCTTAATCTCCCTTAAGTTGTTAAAATTTATTTTTAAGGGCCAACAGATCTGATACCAATTATTTGGATTAAGTATTACTAAGAGGGGGTGAATAAGTATTACAACAATTTAAATTAAACTTAAACCAATTCCACATAAAACATATGATTTCTTAAATGAAAAGAATATAAGGAAATAACCAACAACTCATTACACCATTATTTGTTGTCCAGGAAACCCTCGCCAAGGGAAAATCCCAGTGGGGATGGTACCCACAAGTATGCACTAAAGTACATTGTCCCTGTTAAGAGACCTAGCACTGTTAGGAGCTGAATATTAAATAGTACATTTCCTTTTTAAGAATATCAATCCTTTTAAAGGTATACAACACCCTATTAGGGGTACACTGAGCTTATGGCTCTTACAGCTGATACTTATGTTACAAAGTGTTCTTAGTAATGAAAAAAACCAAACATCTTCAATGTTTAGATAGTTCTAGTTGTAGATCTCAACAAAATCTATCGATCTCTGATCTCGCATCTGCCATCAATCATCTCTCTCAAATTACATTGCATCTTTGTTTTACAAAATTTTCTCCACATATATGTGTCTTACATCATTTGGTTGACTCTTAAAATCCCGGTGGGGATGGTACCCACAAGTATGCACTAAAGTATATTGTCCCTGTTAAGAGACCTAGCACTGTTAGGAGCTGAATATTAAATAGTACATTTCCTTATTAAAGGAATATCAATCCTTTTAAAGGTATACAACACCCTATTAGGGGTACACTGAGCTTACGACTCTTACAGCTGATACTTATGTTAAAAAGTGTTCTTAGTAACGGAAAAAACCAAACATCTTCAATGTTTAGATAGTTCTAGTTGTAGATCTCAACAAAATCTTTCGATCTCTGATCTCGCATCTACCATCAATCATCTCTCTCAAATTACATTGCATCTTTGTTTTACAATACAAAATACAAAAAATACTTATACAAAAAGTAAATATAATGTTGGTGCTCTTGTAATACCAAAGTATAGGTAATTCATAATACCAATTAAACTTAGCATGCTTGGATTCCATATCATGCTCCCTCAATCGTTGCAATTGTTCAACTACTCTGTTACATTGTTTTGTTGTCTTCACATGTATTCAAATCACTCTAACGTTTGTACACACAAAATAGTGCACTTCTATGAATCCTTACATGCAAGGAAACTCAAGAATGAGCCTTCACAAATCGATCCATAGCTCTTTATGCATGGAGTTGCAAGATTTGTAAAAATTGCTCTCAGCTAGAGCTATAAACTCATGACCTTGCCAATAAACCATACAACGAGAGATTCACAATGAAAACAAGGGCAAGAATGCCAATATCTCCAATAAATCAAATGTATGCAATGCAATGAAAATCTACATGATAATGCAAACTAGTCTATTAAAATGAAAGTACAATGCAACTAATCTATGTAAGGAAAGAACAAGTGTTACCAAGCCTTCCTATTTAGACTATGTGAGATTATTCTATTGCATAAAAAGAAACTAAGCTATGAAATGAAGCTATGGATGCTATGATAATGAAACTATGAAAACAAATATGAAAACTACAATGAAATTCAATAACAAGTCTTCAAAGCTTGGATGTAGAATGTCTTCAAAAAGCTCCAAATGACCTAGAAAACCTGCAGCATAATATTAGCATGAAAACTTAAGATATGAAAATGAAGGAGAGAGCTCTCCTTTT